>CM076581.1:1296021277-1296287236 GCA_034641835.2 Pinus albicaulis | reverse complement strand
CAAAAAATCATGCGCATTGGGTATTTTTGGCCTTCTCTATTTAACGATTGCATTGAAGCAGTCAAACACTATTCCAATTGCCAACATTTCGCCCCTAAGGCACGAGCCCCTCCCGCTCCCCTCCATCCCGTCATCACAGCTGGTCCTTTCTGTAAATGGGCCATCAACTTTATGTAATGTCGAACTCCATCTGCTGGTAACCACAAATATATCATCGTGGCGGTTGAATATTTCACTAAATGGGCCGAAGCTATGCCAACATTCAACAATACGACAACCACAGCAGCCCTTTTTTCTTTAACCATGTCATTGCTCGATTCAAAGTTCCAAAAAAATTGGTCTCTGACCATGGCCGGCATTTCGAAGATGTGATTTGGCATGAGCTACCCTCATTATTTGGTTTTGAGCACCAATATTCATCCTCCTATTACCCCCAAGGTAATGGCCAAGTCGAAGCGGTCAACAAAATTCTTAAGACCATGCTTCAAAGAACGGTGAATAAGCACAAAACCAATTGGCATCTTATGCTCTTCCCTGCTTTGTGGGCTTATCGTACTTCTGTTAAAATCGCCATCGGTTTCACTCCTTTCCACCTTGTCTTTGGTGAGGAGGTAGTCTTACCGATCGAGTGTGAACTTCCTTCCCTTCACTTGGCCGTCGAACTTCTCCCCGATACCCAACTGCTAGAACAACAACTTATCATGCTTGAGCGCGCCTCTGAGGATCGTCATGTTGCATTGTAAACTCTTGAAGCAAAAAGTGCACCCTCGTACCTTTCATGAAGGTGACCTTGCTCTTGTATATGACTAGGCCCATGATACCCTCGGTCATGGGAAGTTTGACTCCTTATGGCTAGGTCCTTACATCATCAGTAAAGACCTTGGTAAGGGGGCATATCTTTTAGAGTACTTTGAAGGCCACCCCCTTCCTAATCCTCGCAATGCACTCTATTTTAAAAGATATTACCCTTAGCATTTCCCGTCCGAAATGCATGTTTTATTTTCTTGTAGATAGCCAACATTTGTTTTTTTTCGTATTTTTCTACTTCATTAGGACCCATGTTGTCCACGAAGTTTTACTTCACCTAAAAATCAGATTTTCTCACTTACAACACTTTTCCTTGGGGCACCGCTCTGCCTCCATACTCATTCTTTTTCGTGTCAATTTCCATCATGAGACACCATTTTGTACTCATGTTTTCTATGGTCCCCTTTGGATCTTCCCCCATTTCATCATCATCATTAGTGTTTGTCTGTTAGTCACTCTACTATTTTCTCTCGCACCTTCGTTGGGGCTCCCTTATTACCTCACATGTGGTGGACCTCCTTCTGTCGACATCAGATCATTTAATCCGGAAGCCAGGTCTAGAGGGAAGTGTACCTTGGCTTGAGCTCCTTTCAGCATGATCGTGATCCATATACTCGATGGTCCAGTGATGCAGCAGCAGCTATTGGTGATTCCCGGGTGTGTGTGTGAGATGTCTCAACCCTCATGAGTGGGTGGCCCTGTAGGTAGCCCCCCACATGCCCGGATGACTCCTTCATTTCAACCTTTGATGCAGCTCCTTACATTTGATGATGTCGGCCTCAACTGCTTGCGGTGCCTTTTCGATTTGCATGTATCAGTCAGATTCTGCGAGCCCTTCCCCATGTATAGGGGGAATTTGGGTTGTTTTTGTATCTCATATACTAAAATATTATTGTATAAGTCCTGAATGTTATTCCAAGCACAACATGTATGTGGGATTCATCATTCTATTTTTCTGGCTCGTATTTAGGCTAGCATGTACTTTATGGTTCAGTTCCTTGTTTACTGGACATCCTACTCTTTTGTACTTTGTCTTGGCGGGCATAGGTATGCCTCCCCCACCACCTTTAGCACAGGTACCACTTCATAAAATAGAGACTTGTTGCGCCTATAAGTCTCGTCTCCTCAGGGTCTAGTCCTTTAGCACATTAGACTACCTTACATTTCTCTCCCTGACTTCCCTCTTGATGTCTAGTGATTGAGTTCTTACAACGTACTTCGGTCATACGATTTGCTCCTAACACTCGTACGTTGGGTGGAAATTTGTTATACCATTTTTTTTTCATCTAACCTATTATCATTAGATGAACCCAAGTACACCATGTAAGACCAATTTCACCCTAAGTAAAATTTCTTTCACTATGTGAAATAACTTAGTAAAACACCTTTATTAAGTTGTTTATGGTCTAAATAGGAAACCCCAAAAGGAAATAATAAACAAATATATATTTGTTTATATTTCCTGGTCATATTTAACCCAAAACAAGGAAATCAATTAAATAAATCCTTATTTATTTGATTATTTCCTAAGAATAAGTTATTTAAATCCTTATTTAAATAATATTCCTAGTTAAATTTGACTAAATCATTTATAAATAATTAAATAAATCATTATTTATTTAATTATATTCCCACCATTTCCTTAAAATAGTAAATAAATCATTTATTTGTTTATTATTTATAAATAAAGGAATTGACCCAAGTCAAAAATCCTTTCCCCTCCAACAAATATAATAAAATATTCCTAAAGGGTGGTTCTAGAATTTGATTAATAATATTTTATTCATGCACCAAGTTCTAGATCGCCCTAATATTTTCTTATAAATAGAAGAGTTTTCCCCATTCATTAGTCACCTTTCATTGCATTAGATCACTCTGGATCTATACTTGGTCACATTCTCCATTTTTTCCTTGTGAGTTCCCTTTGAGTTCTATGTTTGCCTGGGTTTTCTACACCAACAAGAGAGAAAAATTTTAGATCTGAAACGCTGAGGACTTTCAAGAACCCATCCCATTGAGGAGAACTGGAAAACACCTTTCTTGTTTTCCTCTCAGGTGCCCCTTTTTAATATAATATAAAAATTATTTCAAATACATTGTTCTTGTCTTGTCTATTGGATTCATGGAGCCACGTTTTATTTTTACTGCTTAATGTCTTTTATGCTTAGATCTAGATTTGTGCAGCATTATTTGGATCACCTAATTGCAGATTTAAAGATATTGGCAGCCATAATTGATGTTAGGGATATTTTTTATGCGTAGCTAAAGTGATCTTTTACGACGGAAGATTCATACTAACATAAAGAAATGTGAATAGAGAAAATGAACATGCAAGTAAACCATTAGATGACTAGAATTGTAAAGTAATGGTACATATAGCAAGTGGGTCCACCAGGGCTGGGCCCTTAGCCACTATTGTTACACCATTTTTTTGGTCATCTAATCTATTATCATTAGATGAACCCAAGTACACCATGTAAGACCAATTTTACCCTAAGTAAAATTGCCTTCACCATGTGAAATAACATTTGTTTATATTTCATGCTCATATTTAACCCAAAACAAGGAAATTAATTAAATAAATCATTATTTATTTGAGTATTTCCTAGGAATAAGTTATTTAAATCATTATTTAAATAATATTCCTAGTTAAATTTGACTAAATCACTTATAAATAATTAAATAAATCATTATTTATTTAATTATATTCCCACCATCTCCCTAAAATAATAAATAAATCATTTATTTATTTATTGTTTATAAATAAAGGAATTGACCTAAGTCAAAAGACCCTTTCCCTCCAACAAATATAATAAAATATTCCTAAAGGGTGGTTCTAGAATTTGATTAATAATATTTTATTTATGCACCAAGTTCTAGATAACCCTAATATTTTGTTATAAATAGAAGGGTTTTCCCCATTCATTAGTCACCTTTTGTTGCCTAAAGATCACTCTGGATCTAAACTTTTGGTCTGGCTATTGATCCACCATCATAGCAATATTTTTTCATTTTTGTCTGGGTTTTCTACACCAACAAGAGAGAGAAATTTTAGATCTGAAATTTTGAGGACTTTCAAGAACCCATCCCATTGAGGAGAACTGGAAAACACGTTTCTTGTTTTCCTCTCAGGTGCCCCTTTCCAATATAATATAAAAATTCTTTCAAATACATTGTTCTTGTCTTGTCTATTGGATGCATGGAGCCACATTTTACTTTATCTTCTTAATGTATTTTATGCTTCGATTTGGATTTGTGCAACATTATATTGCAAATTCAAAGATATTTGGCGGCCATAATCGATGTTAAGGCAATTTGTTATGCATAGATAAAGTGGTCTTTTACGACGAAATATTCATACTAACAATTGACGACTCCACACGGGTTTTCTTTTGTGACCGCTGTCGTTTTATATATTCCTGCATATCCAGCTATTTCAAACCCTAGGGTTTCTCTTTAGTTTTTAGTTTTTCCTATTTTTATGGTACTAAAACCCTCAACCACTCATATTTTTAACTTCCATGTATTTCTAGCCCTATTGCGCAGGTAACAGACATCAGCCGCAGCTGAGACGATAATTTCTGCTGAAATCTACCGCTGAGAGTGCCGGAAGTGTAGGTCGCACTTTTTGGCCAAAAAAATACATCCTGGAGCTTCAAGTCACGGAAAACAGCTCAAAAACTGCGACCTGAGCGAAAAACAGGTCAAAAACTGCTACCTGGAATTTTTTCTGGAATTTTTCTGAAATTTTTCTAGGTTTTGTCTGAACCTTTGTTAGGGTTGTCTGTCCTTCGTCTCTGCCCATTTAGACCTTTTCTTGCTCTGTTTTACTCAACTAAGTGGGAATCTAGCCCCCTAGGGCTTGAGTACCCTCCAATTTTTATGGAATAGTTTTTAGCTGTTGTAAGCATCTAAATTTTCAAAGTTTCATTCATTTCTTTTACAGATCTGATACCTCATCTTCAGATCCCTTTAAGATAAGCTAATTTTCCTTTCAAATCACCTCATATAGTTTTGTTTGGTTTTGTCTTTAGGGTCACCTCCATTTCCCTACTGCCTTTAGTTGTTTCCCTCCTCTTTTGTAGCAACCTTGCCACTGCCTCTTTGTTGTTTTCTGCACCTCTTTTCAGCAGATTTCCCCTTTAGATCCCTGTCCCTCCTAACCTTCGATCTATTGGCCTCTTTTTAGCATGTTTTGCTTAGATTTTTTTCCCTCTTTTAGATTAGTTTTGAGAGACCCACCTTCTTGGTATATATTGATGCATTGTTAGCTGTTAATTTTCTGTTCTTTCAGTATTATTTACTACAGATTTATTTTCAGTTACGCAGCACACTTTTTTTTTTACTCTCAAAACGTCTGGGTTTAAAAATTAAAATTAACACATGCCACACACTGACCCTAAGTGAAGAAGATCCTGGTTAACACTGCTAGGAAAAGACTTTAAAATCAATTGACATTGCACCTATCTACCCTTGTTTCGACATTGACATCACTTGATTCTGCACCTCCTTGCCTTTATCGATTATTCTTCTTCCCTTTGTGCCCTCATCATTGTGCCCCCAAGGCATATGTCCCAGAGACTTCTTGGCCTTCACCCTCAGTATCCGGTTGGTCGACTTGCTCCTTCGCCCCGTCGTTGAGTTAGTCCTCCCCCAAGTCTGCACTCCAACTCATATTCTGATTCTTTGGGTTCTCCCCCTACTTTTGGTTCTCCCCCTGTTACCTTCACCATGTCTGGTCTAGGGCCTAATGCTAGCGGGAACTCTCGCCCTAATGTTGGGAATGTTACTAGCAGAACCGCCATGGGAACTACCTCGAATTCTCCCTTGCTCCCCTTCATGGCAGGCCTCAGTCTCCCCGATTTCAATTAGTTGATCAATGATCCTATCCGCCACGATGTTGGTTGGCCTGCTATGACAACCAAGCTCCCCTCTGACATTCCCAAGTTCGCAGGCCTTGCTGGAGAGGATCCCTCCAACCATATCTGATCTTTGCACATGTGATGTTCATCCCATTCCATTACTGATGATTCCATCCATCTTAGATTGTTCCAACGCATGCTTACAGGAGAAGCTTCTAAGTGGTATGTTGATCAGCCCACTTCCTCTCATACGACCTTTGCAACTCTTGCCCGAGATTTTTTTATCTTACTTCTAGTTTCCCCTTCGTTATGACACTGGCATCTAACTTTTAACTTCTTTCCATCAATCATCTGCTACCCACCTATCCGATCATGTCCAGGAGTGGCGGAGAAGAAAGAGCCTATGTAAATCTCCTACCTTCGAAGACTGTGTCTACATGGACTGGTTCCTTAGATATCTCTTGCCCCCTATCGGGAAAGATTTCGCATCGCATTTTCCTCAAACCGAAGAAGCTGCCCTCCAAATGGCATTAAAATATGACCTAATCTACGCTCAGATGGGTTATGTTTATACTGTTCTACCTGATCTCCCCAGACTCGGTGATGCCCATACACCGGGGGCACCTCATGCCGCTGACAGTATCATTGGAGCTATCTCTCATACATACGCCCAACCTCCCATGGGTTACGGTTTTCCTAGGGGGGGAGGCAGCACCTCCCGCAGTTTTTCCCGCCCGGTAGCACATCTCTAGGATATGGTAAGCCCCCTCTTTTGGCCCAACCTCCTACTTACCACACTATTACCCAACCCCCTTATTATCCATATCCACAGCTTGGTGCTCCAACTCCTCCAACATCAACACCTCCACCTCCCTTGCCTTCTCAACCCCTGCAACAGCAGTCACCGCCCCCTCAAGAGCAAGTGGATGCACAACAGGGATCTGTGGCTACCCAACCACTCGATGGACAGGTGGCCACTCAACCTTCCCCTTCTGGTTCCTTTGATTACTAGATTCTCATGATGAAATCTGATCACCCTTTACCTGTCAACCTTAACCTTCAAACTCGGTCTTGTCAGTCCCCCAAGCCTCCTGCTCTGTCTGTCCCCGAGTCACCTTATTCAGGTTCTAAAGAGCCTCTTTCAACATCTAATGGTCCCTTGCATATACCTCAGCCCAAAGTTGAGGTTCATACCAATATTCCTACGGGCCCATTCCGTCGAAATGCTGCTTTTGGTCAAGCTGCTCATTTTTATAGCATAGTAGATGATTTGGCGCAATCTCTTGTTGCCATTTCAACGTTGAAAATTCTCCAATCGTGCCCCTCTCAAAGAAAATCTCTACTATCTGCCCCGGGCACTATAGATGCAGCAGATGACCAATTGATTGTTTTCGACGCCCATCAGTCAAAATATCCTCCTCTTCCTGCTTCCATCTCTTTCCAAATCCCAGTCAAAATATGGAATGCTAACATTTCTTGGTGCATCATTGATGAGGGGGCATCCACCTGTGTGATGTCCACCTCAGTTTGGAAACAATTCTGATCTCCTGAGCTGACCCCTTCCACAATCACCCTTTGTACATGGGATGGCCATGCCTCCTAGCCCATTGGCCTATTCCGTAATTGTCCTATCTCTCTTGCGGGAAAGACTATTTGCGTTGACGTTGAAGTCATTGATGCCCCTATTGATTATAACATTCTTTTGGGGTGTAGCTACACTTATGCCATGTTTGTTGCCCCATCCGCGGTCCACCGCAATATGTTTTTTCCTCATAATGGAAAGATAGTCACCATTGACTAGTTGACATATCATGACCCAAAATCTCAGACCTCCCCTGAGACGACCATCTCTTCTGTAGCCAATAAGCAAACTATTGATTATTTGACCAATGTCTCCCCCGACGTCTACAAAGACTCCTCCTTGATTGGAACTTTCGCTGGTGTTCCTCCTCCCTGTCTTTGATCCCATCTAGCGAATGTTTGCATGATGCAATCGTCTCGAGCTGACCTTAAACAACCCGCTTCGGCTAGTTAGCAACCTCAACCTCAACCTCAACCTCGCCCACCGCAACTTGCTCCTAACCCTTCGCCTCAACCAACCAGACCTCTTCCTACTATCCCTTCTCCTACAGCTCGTACCCATAAGCCCCTCTATCCTCCTGGGTCAGTTCCACCAGGTCTCAACCATCTTGGAGCCGTCCCTCTTGACCAGTTCCCCGTTGGTCAGATACCTTTCCTAGCTCCCCCACCAGGAGTGTACGTAGTACCTATCATGGCCACCCTCTCTCTTCCTAATCTGACCCTTGGGATTCCTGTCTGGTACCTTGATCCTCCAGCCGCAACCTTGCCTGGTCAACCCAAACCTTGTCTTGCTTTGACCTCGGTTCAACCAGTCCCCATGACTTCTCCTGCTACAATAGTGCCTCAATCACCTCAACAGGAACCACCTCCTATTGCGACCGCTTCAGGTAAGAAGGGCAAAGCTCGTAAGGGGGCATCAAAGGACAAGGATGCCCCGAAAAGCCCTACCCCTCTTTGGCCTCCAAAGCATACCATCTAGTGTGCTTTGTGTGATTTTGTCAGTCACGCCACCCATACCTGTCCTGAATTGCCTCATCTCAAACCCATCGTTAATGTCGTGTTCCCTACGTTCACGGCCCCGGAAGCCTCTGTTCCTTCCGCGACCACCGCCCATAACCCCAAGACTATTCACACCAACCACTTCTGTGCTTTGTGTGATCTCCATGGCCATTACACCCACCTTTCTACCCACCTCGGGGACTTCCGCACCTCTCTAGCCACAGTCCGCCAATTCGAGGCCAAGAACAATGAGTCCACCTCTCCCCTATTTGCACATTTTTCTTCGGTAGAATTACCAGAGATGACTGCTCCCATTGACATTCCCCCTCTTGATGTTGAGATGACGGAGCCTTCATCCACCATTTACTACCTATCATCATCCATGAGACCCTTGGGGAACATTCCCTTTGAATCCTCCCCTGTTGTTTCGCTTGACCTTCCTTCAGCAATCACCCTAGGCTCACGATCAGTAGATCCTTTATCTGCTTACTCTTCTGTCACCCCTTGTGACGATGCACATGTGAACCTCTCTTCTCATGATGATGAGTCAGGTAGCTTCACCAAGTCCGGTGGTCTTTCTTCCACCAGTCAGCCCATCTCCTATCACGATGACGACATTATGGAAGAAATCATCTCCGCTGATTTTCTCTATTCCCCCTTACATCGGAACCATGCATTCGAACCACATACACCTTGTGGCCATTACATTGCAACCCAATTTTTGGGTAAGGGGGCACCCATATTTGAGAGACCAGGAGAAGTAATTCTCCACACCTCTCTTAGTGTATCTGGTCATGTCGACTCTAGTACCATTATCGTTCCACATTTAGCAAAACCTCTAGAGTCCCATACAACTTCAGATCACTCTCGGGATGATACCCCTTATCGTTCCTTCATTTTACATCAACAACCTAATCTCTTAGACATTGTGGCTGACCAACCTGTAGGTTTTTTAGGAGAGCATCAGTTCATTACCACCAAATCCTCTCTTTGGTATAGTGACACCAAGTATGCCAACCCAAAAACTTAAAGGCCATTTGATTCCTATATGCAATCCTAACAAGAGATTGGTAATCCTCCATTTCCTTTCTGAAACTACATAACCATAATGAAAACAAATAGGCACACCATATCCTTAAAATGCGTTTAGATTCCCCTTTTTCCTAAATACATTTTGGCATGGCCACAACATGCTTGGGGACACCTATGCCCCTCAACCATAACCCTCCTCAAAATCAAATTTCTTCACTTACAACACTTGTACTTGGGGCACCACTTTGCCCCCTTACTTGTCTTTGTTCGTGTTGATTTTCGTCATGAGATACCCTATTGTAATCATGTTTTTATGGCCCCCCATTGGACCTTTACTATGTGGCAGCACCATCGAGTCGCCCTTGTTTAGAGCATCCGAGTTGATTCATCATCGCAGTCATGGAGTCTATCTCGAGTCCCTTTGTATCCCGCTATAGTCCTCCATCCTTCATTGCTTGGTCCCTCTCTCGTGTTTCACATTATGGCCTTCAGTACCATTGTCCCCTATCCCTCATGATATTGTCTCAATCGCTCCCAAGCCATTCATGCCCTTTATGCTCTAACAAGGGAAGTCATCCATCCGCTACTCAGTATCCCCCATTTCATCATCATCATTAGTGTCTGTCCATTAGTCACTCTAATTTTTTCTCTCGTGCCTCACCTATGGCGGATCTCCTTCTGTCGACATCAACTCATTTACTCCAGAAGCCAGGTCTAGGGGGCAGTGTACCTTGGTTCGAGCTCTTTTCAGCATGATCGTGATCTTTACACTTGATGGTCCAGTGATGCAGCAACCACTTTTGGTGATTTCTGGGTGTGTGTGAGATGTCTCAACCCTCATGAGGGGGTGGCCCTGTAGGTAGCCCCCCACATGCCCGGATGACTTCTTCCTTTCAGCCCTTGATGCAGCTCCTTCTATTTGATGATATCGGCCTCAGCCGCTTGTAGTGCCTCTTAGATTGCATGTATCAGTCAAATTTGGTGAGCCCTTCCCTGTGTGTAGAGGGAATTTGGGTGTATTTGTATCTCATGTACTAAAAAATTATTGTATAAGTCCTGATGGTCATTCCAGGAAAAACATGTATGTGGGATTCATCATTCTATTTATCTATCTCATGTTTAAGCCAACACATATTTCATTATTGCGTTCCGTGGTTTTCCGGGCGCCTTATTGGTTGTACTCTTGTCTCGGCAGGAATAGGTATGCATTCCCCACCGCCTTTAACACAGGTACCACTTCATAAACTAGAGACTTGTTGCACCTATAAGTCTCATCTCCTCAAGGTCTAGTCCTTTAGCACATTCAACTAACTTACATTTCTCTCTCTTCCTTCCCTCTTGATGTCTAGTGATTGAGTTCTTACAACATACTTCGGTCATATGATTTTCTCCTAACACTCATACATTGGGGGGCAATATGTTACACCATTTTTTGGTCATCTAACCTATTATCATTAGATGAACCCAAGTACACCATGTAAGACCAATTTCACCCTAAGTAAAATTGCTTTCACCATGTGAAATAACATTTGTTTATATTTCCTAGTCATATTTAACCCAAAACAAGGAAATTAATTAAATAAACCATTATTTATTTGAGTATTTCCTAGGAATAAGTTATTTAAATCATTATTTAAATAATATTCCTAGTTAAATTTGACTAAATCATTTTTAAATAATTAAATAAATCATTATTTATTTAATTATAATCCCACCATCTCCCTAAAATAATAAATATATCATTTATTTATTTATTGTTTATAAATAAAGGAAATGACCCAAGTCAAAAGACCTTTTCCCTCCAACAAATATAATAAAATATTCCAAAAGGGCGGTTCTAGAATTTGATTAATAATATTTTATTCATGCACCAAGTTCTAGATAACCCTAATATTTTGTTATAAATAGAAGGGTTTTCCCCATTCATTAGTCACCTTTTGTTGCCTAAAGATCACTCTCGATCTAAACTTTTGGTCTGGCTATTGATCCACCATCATAGCCATATTTTTTCATTTTTGTCTGGGTTTTCTACACCAACAAGAGAGAAATATTTTAGATCAGAAATGCTGAGGAATTTCAAGAACCCATCCCATTGAGGAGAACTGAAAAACACCTTTCTTGTTTTCCTCTCAGGTGCCACTTTCCAATATAATATAAAAATTCTTTCAAACACATTGTTCTTGTCTTGTCTATTGGATGCATGGAGCCACATTTTACTTTATCTACTTAATGTATTTTATGCTTAGATTTGGATTTTTTCAACATTATTTGGATCACCTAAATTGTAGATTCAAATATATTTGGAAGCCATAATCAATTTTAGGGCTATTTGTTATGCGTAGCTAAAGTGGTCTTTTACGACAAGAGATTCATACTAACAACTAGTGAAGCACCACTGAGCTACTCCAGTATAAAATAATGGAATGGCAACTGAATTATATATTAATCATATGTAACAAAGTTCACAGGTAATCGCACTCTGTTTTAACCAACAAGAGTCGGTGATCAAAGTGAAAGTACAAAACGAAATCTGAATAATGATAATACATGCTCTCTGATTTCTACAAGCATTGTCCTTTTATAATAGCCAGGTGGAAAAAACAAGATATACAGATAAGCTTTGAAGCAGTGATCCCTTAGGATCGAAAGATCTGAGGGATTTGCTCTATCTTCTATCTCCAATTATCATTTTTTTCCTCTTGCACTAAAGCTGCACTGTTCCTTTCTTTTCTTTGACTGTGCGCTTTGATTTTTCTCTTCTTGTCTGGATATGTCTTCCTGTTGAAGGGACAATAGCTACTTCTTCTTTGTCTTTTCCTCCTGAATCGTGGCTTCCCATTTATTCTATTTTTTGTATAGAAGAAAGGACAATATTTAGTTAATTTTCAATAATCACTAATCTCCCTAATTCTATTATAATTATTCGATATATTACCATTTTAGAATACAAAGGAGTTATGATTAAAGGAAAAATATAAAGAAATAAATGGAAAATGCATACCTTTTCCATCGCTCAAAACACACCCCTGCTTACCCTTTTTCATGTCCTCATGAAAACCATGTAGTTTACATGCAAAGGAGTTAGAGAATAGGCTGGAGAGGGGTTTTCATTAAATGGTCTAAAACCATGATTCGCAGCTAAAAATTCAAAAATATGCCCTATCTACTGTTAGCCATCAGTATTTTTTACATGTTAGTGATGACTATATCTACAGCTGAGTTTTCTAGAAACTGATTTCCTTATGTCAATATGTCATCCAGAAAACCCTCCTAAAACTTTTTTCACCTTTCTACCTTTCCAGTTTGCCCATGTCGAATATCAAAACCTCATATCACAATCCTATCTAGCTTCAGCCTTATTGACCTGCCCATCAGCTGTAAAAGGCAAATCCACATCTGTTTCAAAAAGTCTCCCCTATGTTAGGAAGTGGCGTTTTAGGACATTTCACCTTTGGCAATCATCAAAAAGCCAAAAAGCCTCCATCTGCAAAAGACCTGCCATGACTGATCCCTTACTTTGCAAATGAAATTAACAAGCAGCCCTAAGTCGCGCCACTCACACCCCCTAGATCTCAGCACTGCATAAAATCCAATCTCAAGCTGACTATTAGGTTTTTCACAGTGTTCTATGGTTCTACAAAGACAGGAAATATGTTTCATCTCATGGAGTAAATGTTTGAGTTTACAGTTAGAGGAACAACTGCTTCTAAATGTAACTTGAGCCTTTAGATATGTCTGCAAAACAGAAAGCTGCTCATCTGGACTCTACAACTCTTTTTCAGAATGAAAATCACAGTTAGAAAAGGTCACCACTGTCTCAGCAAACTGATAAATTTTCAAGGCCCAGAACCTCCTTCATTTACAAGCAGAGGGTTAGGGCGCCTCCTTCATCCATAAGCAGAGGGCGCGGGCCAGTATTGACTCAGAAGATTGCAAGGGTCCAGGTTTGCTTTGTATTGAACAGTGAAACAATATCTCCAGGTTTTATGGATATGACTGATGATCATAACAGGAATATAGTGGAAATTTGCTAGCTCAAAGGAAAGGGGAGTTTGGTCTGATAAAGGAGCTCATCTCAAACTTTCAAAATCATGTGAATTAATGAAATAAAGAAAGGTATGTCATTGGTGAAAATTCCAAAGCATAAGTACCCTGTCTATCCACAAGATCAAATAGAACAGATGATAACCAATGCCATTACACAGGCAGGAGAAAGTTCTTGGTCTTTCAAGAAAGCACTGACCTTCATAGTCACAAAGGTTATTTGTCAAGTAATCAATCATGAGATGAACAAGCCAAATATCTAAATCACCCTTAGGACAGTGCAGGGAGACAGTATTACTCTGGCTAAGGTTTTTGCTGACACACAATGATGCTTGCAAGTGAAGATGCTAAGACTGATGTTTTCCAAGTGGTTTACTTACCATCACCTTCAGAGAAAGGCTGTCTCGAACAAAATTGTTAAAAAACCTTCAAATACCTTACCTGATGAAGAGCCTCCTCCATATATGAGCAGATGGCCAAAGCTACTGCAGGTTGCTGAAACTGATTGATACAAGAAAGCAGTGGAAGGATACCAAAAACTGAATAAAGGTCATTACACAGGTGAATGATAGTGCTGATGATGCAAAGGTATTGGTACTCCTATTTCAAAGAACTATCTGTCAGACTATACCTGAAGTAGGAAAGAGAAAATATTGAATATATGTGTGCCACTGATACCAAAAAAGAAGACTTTCTCCTTGAGGAAAAGGGTCAAGCAACAAAACAATATCATATACCAAAGGTCCAAAGAAGCGCCTTTCAAGAAATGGTGTTTACAGCTTTCAAATGTTTTTGGTGCATTATGAATAGCCCTTCCTTGCTAAAAAATCACCAAGAGAGGAAAACAGTGAACATAGTTCAGTCATGAAATGGTTCTATTGACAAAAAGGGTTTAACACACTGATCAAAACAAAATAAGGATTGTGTATCAAAAAGCCCTGTTTTCATATTCTACAAGCTTGTCTTTTCAGATGGAGGAGGCAAATGGGTATATGATCTTATGATTAGGCAGAAGGAATTTGTTTTGATGAATTATCATTGTTTATATGTCTTATAACAAACACAGTTGTCATCATTCCAAAGGACAGATGTAGCACAGAATTACATGGAAAAGGACCTGCAGACGAGGCTTTTAAAATTCTGTCACCAAGAAGATTTCCCCTTTAAGTTATTGTTCACTATGTTCCAAAGGTTTTTCAGCCTGTGATAATTGTTGGATAGTTTAAAAAGAAGAAGCACAACCTTTATTATTTAAGGGAAAAAGGGTTCTGTATACTACACCTACAGGCAGGGTTTTGAACACCCACTATAGGTAAAAGATGAAGAAGCTGCCGAACACTAAGAGTGTCAGAGCAAATTGACAAATTACCTATGTTGTTAGAACACCGTAGCTGAAGTGGTGGAGTTGGTTAAATTGTTTGTCAAAGTTTCAAGTTCGGGGTCAAGGTTGTATTCGGGTTCACATATTTAAAAGGACAAAACCCACTGTTTTAAAAAACAAAATAGAGCTGAGCACCAACGTTCCTTTTCCAAGGAAAAGAACGTTGGAACTTCGTTTTAAATTGACATCAAATAGGGGAAGTATTGTCAATTTCAAAACTAAAACCCCCCGTGCATCCACAGCATCAAACAAGCAAGAAAAACTGGGCGAAAATTCACAAGTTTGCACTCAGAGGCAGTGCGACGTGCCTGGGTTTTGGCGCGACGTGCCTGGGCAGATTTTTGCAAAGAGCTCTTTGTCGGCGCGACGTGCCTGTACAAGGCCGCCCGACCACACGACAGGCCGACCCGAAAAGCTTTTCCTGCGCGACGGGTTTTCTCCAAAGGATGCCGCGCAAGTGCCCGAGGTCTTCAACGATTCTTCAGCCTTCCAAAACCGGTGTTTCACCAAAAATCAAGGTATTTTCGCATCATTCCCCTTCGACTTCAAAAATTTGCTGACTGAAATTCCAAAGGGAGGCACCTAAAAGGCAGAAGAAAATTGTTATGAAGAAACAGAGTTTATATTTTTAAACAGAGTTATTTTACATCCAAAGTAAGGGCTAAGTGGTTATTCTAAGAACACATACAGAGAAAGACTAGGTTTGAGATTAAGGACAGCTTGTGTCATCTTCAAATAAATCAAAGGGAAAATTTTTTCCTGTAACAGCAGTGTTTTGATTAAAGGGAGGTTTCGTTGCAGAAATACAGACCTAATTCTAATGAAGAACCTTTCACACTATCATCCAAACATTTCCACACTACTAAAACAGTGAGTGTACTCAGTGAGGGGGTTTTGACATTTTTATTGTTTTGAAAGAGAAAAATCTGGTAATCTCTGTCTAAAAGCTTGTTAGTTTTCTAAAGCTCTGTCATTTTACCTCAGCCCTGTGTTTTTGTTGTCCCCAGACACGTGGTGATTGCTTGATATACAAGCCTTGATTGAAAAGCACTCTTGCACGGGGCGAGAATTGTTAGATGTTTGAAAGTTTCCTTGAACAAGGAGTTTTTTGTGTTAAGGTTGACATCAAAGACTTTAAAACGAGGTAAATTTGTTAAACAAAGAGTTTCCCAAGGTGAACAGCATATTGAAGGACAGAGGTTGTTGATGGTTAAATTTTGACATTGAAGGCAGAGATACCAAAGTGGTGTTGGATTTCTCAAAACTTCACAAGTGAAAGGGGCCATTTTCTAAAGAGCAGAGTTGTTAGTGTTTGAAGTTAATATTGGAAACAGAGGTATAGATGTGTTGGTGTATCTCTTAAACTCACAAGCAAAGAGTGTGTTTTCTAAACCACTGTGCACTGATTTTTCACCCAAGCTAGGTCTGTTTCTTCCTTGCACTGTATTGTATCATTCTGAAGATTTGTTGACAGAGGGATTCTGAGGGTGAAACAGGGCCATTTTCTAGAAGGCACGGTTGTTGATGATCAAGTTTAACATTTGAAGCCAGAAGTACACAGGTGGTGATTGATTTCTCAAAATTCATAAGTGAAAGGTGTGTTCCTTAACACTGTGGGCTAATTTTTCACCTAACCAAAAGGTCTCCTTTCTTTTCCACTGTGTGGTCTCTTTTATAGAAACCTGTTGACAGAAGCATTTTCAAGGTGAATGACCTGAAGAGAAAGGTTTTAATTTTTGAAGTTTGGTTTTGAAGACACAAATACAAGTGTAAGCTGGCCTCTAACAAATTCACAAGAGGGGTGATTGTTCAAAACTGTGCACAGGAAATTGACACAGGAGTTTGTCTCATCTTTACACAGAGTACTATATTAAAAAGTTTGCCTGGCTGAAGTGCATCCAGAGGTAAAGGGCTGTTTTCTAAGGAGTGCAGAGGCGGTTTATTCAAAGAAGAATTGGTGCATTTCATCCAAACCACAGTGTCCATATCTGTCCAAACAGTCTAGTGGCCAGTTTCAATCCAGCAGAGCATTTTTCATACATTGAAGGCAGTTTGCCTCTTCCAAAGCTTGTTTCAAGTCAGAATGCCTCCAAAACGAGATCACAAAGGCAGACCACATAAGAGATATGAGCCTATCTCCATAGAAGAAATCAATGCTCACCCATCAGTGCTTTTCAATTTCCATGAAGTAGGCTGTCTTGATTTCTGTCAGAGGATAGAAGAAGTCAAGAGTTTCTCGCCACTTACCCATTTGTGCGCTTTGAGATTCAAGGACAAACACTTCCAGCTTGCAGGTCTTGACTTCAAAATCTCCCCAAGGTATGTATCCAAGGCTACTAAGATCCCGTATCATGGTGAAAAGTGGTTTAAGCAAGCACATATTGATCTGGAGGATTATAAACCTTTCGTCAAGCCGGAACATAGGGAGACCATCACTGCTATTTTTCCTTTCTCTTATCTTCTTGACAGTTATGCTCCACTGATGAAGGCCATAATGAGATACTTCACTTGTGAAGGGAGGTTTAGCCAAATCTTTGCCTATCATGTTCGCTTATTGATGCATTTTACCAGGAGCAGACAATTAAACCTCCCATACTTTTTGTCCAAAAGCATAGAGAAAATGGCAGCTACTGTCCAAAAGAAAGCTCCACCTCAGCAAATCCCTTCTCTCTTTCACCATTCCTTGATCAAAATCATCTTCTTACACCAGCTGGAGAAGAAAGGAGGTTTCATGGGATTCATTCATTAGCCATGCCGATTTCGCCACTGTCCCTCCTGTTCATGTGTCTCCTACTCAGCCTGTCCATCGCCCAGTGCCTTTATCTAGTAGGCCTACCCCTAAAAAACTCAAGATGACCACTGGGTAGCCAAGTAAATAGGGAGAAGGAGAGGGCCGTGAGCCACAAGGAGGAAAGGAGGATGATGAACAGCAGCAGCCAGATTTTGAGGGACAGCAGCAGTTGGAAATCAGTGGACAGCAGCTAGATGTTGATAAACAGAAGCAGTTGGAGATTAGTGAGCAGCAGCAGCCAGAGTTGGAAGATCAGCAGCAAGTGCAGGTTGATGAACAGCAGCAAGTACAGGAAGAGGAACAGCAGCAGACAGAGATTGAAGAGCAGCAGGTTGAGCAAACAATTGAAGCATCTTTTGAGCCACAAGCTGGACAGGATGTTGAGGAAGGACAGCAAGCTGAAGCTGCCTCCTTGACAGTGACCAAAACTGTTCCTAAAAAGAGGAAATTGACCAAAAGGACAGCTTCTAGCTTGCCAAGGAGAAAAAGCGCCAGATTGGCCTTCAAAGGCAAAAGTACAGTTGGAGAAAGTGCCAAGCATGGAGGTAAATCAGCTGTCATCCCTATCCCAAGCGATGACAGTGATAATGAGGCCCGCATCCTTGAAAACCTCCTCATTCACAAAGAAGGGAAAATTGAGGTGTTACAAGAAGATCTTTAAAGGGCGAGGAATTTCAACCACTTCTTGGAGGTTGAAAACAAACAAATGAAGTATCATGCAGCCATTCATGAGGCTAGGGCGATCAAGTATAAGAAAGAGGCAGAAAAGGCACAAGTAAGAATTGAAGAGCTCATAGGCGAGTTTGATGATGAGGAGGAGGAAGACCAACCTAGGCGAAAGAGGCCTAGGACCATCGGGCTTAGGAGAGCCTTGGAGAAACAGAGAGCAGAAGAACAAGCTCAATTCGAAGCCTTTCCTCTCACTACCCTCCTTGAGCAGGAAATTGAGGAAAAAAAGAAGAATGGCTTGAGAGGGCTAACCAGCATTTGGAAACAAAGCTTGAGAAGCAAAACAGGGATCTTGAGCTACAGAGAAAAAGGACTCTTCACTTTCAGAAGCTAAATCAGTTTTCCAGGCGAAAATTGAAGGTAGCACAAGAAAAATTGAAGAAGTTGAAGGAGAGGCGCCTAGCACGGAAAGAAGAAAAAAGAATATCAGCCCTCGATATTTTGGCTTCAGCTTCGGAGCATGTTTCTATGGACCCTTGAGGGTCATGCATGCCAATTTTGGGCCTGTTTCGGAAACTTTTTTTTTTTTGGCATTTTTGGGTTTTTTGCCAAAAAACTCATAAATTCGCCATTTCAGTTTGATGAGTTGCCAAGGGAGGAGGATGATACCAATGGATGCCATAATTCCATGAGCAGGTCTCCAGCGATTTTCAGGGCATTTGAAGATCATTCGCCCCCTCAAATTGGCAAAAAATAGCCTCATTTTGCACATTCTGCCCGCCATATCAGCAGTCTGCTATTTTCTGGGTTTTTGCGCACAGGTACAGTTTTGAGGGACTTTCAGAGATCAGATTGAGGTGATTCCACTTGTGCCGGAAAAAAGACACAGAGAGCTTTCCAACGAGCCATCATGAGCCTCATTTAGACATCGGGAAGGCTTCCATTTGCATCCAGCAAGTCAGGGGACCGTTTTCAGGCATAAATATGAAGTATTTTTGTAATTTTTGAACTCCAAAAATCTGCTTTTCCCAAATGTGCGTTAAGCTATTTTTATCATGGGAAAATCATGTAAAGTCAATATAATTTCCGTTTTTAGTAGTTTTTTAGATATTTTATGGGATATTTTGTGCCTTGGGCTTTGCAAAGCCTCAAGGACAAGTTTAGATATTTTGACTTGGCCAATGGGATAGCTAGTTGCTCCATGAGGTTTTCCTCCTTCTAGCCTATTTATCCCATGATTCTTATTGTAAATCAGAGGCTGAACTTGAAAGAAGAATTAATGCATTGGTCATATGAGCTTTGAAGAATACACTTGAGTTATGATGTTTGGATTGCCTCTTGGATGCTTTTGAGGAATGTTGAAGGCTTGTTGATGGATTCCTTGACATGGTAGAATGGTATAGTGCTTCTTAATGTGTGTTGTCTTCTAGTTTTCACTCATATTTCATTTTTCTTGCTGCTATAGATCAGTAAAGATTGATTTTGAGACATGCCCATGGAGGCACCTCAAAATCCATGAATCTTCATAGCTTGATGTTTTCTTCTCCCTTAGTTATGCTAAAGAATTCTTAGCTGCTCTTCAGTAACCTAAGGTATTGTTGCTAAGTTTTATTCATCAGTTCCATGTATGTTGAGTAGGATGTATGGTTTGCCCTACCTACCTATCAGCTGCCCATAGTTCTGTCCATAAGACTTTCTCTTTGACTGATTTGTTGATCATTTTGTTGAACCAAGGAGGCCTAGTCCCGATCTAGCCCTTTGCCTAAAACTATGAAAACTTATTTGTCCAAGTGCCCAATGACTTAGAGACTATGTTTAGGCGTTCCGGCATAGTTTATAAGTTGTTAGTTTGTCTCATGTGTTTTCCCCAAAGTCTGATAGCCTTTGCCCAAAGTTAGAGGGTCTTATACCTCTATGTATGGCTGGAATGTTTGATTTCTATGTATTGATTAGCTTATAGTTATTCCTAGCATGATCAATGGCTTGCTATTACATGTTTATGTCTGCTATTAACTAGTTTTCACTTGAAATCCCTTGTCTTTCACCAACTTACTGTCCATTTAATCCATTTTTCCCAGAGATCCCTTCTACTGTGAATCAAATTGGCCCTACAGCAGCTTTACATCATCACTTCATAGCTTCCTTGACCTGTTTGACCCCATAGCCCAATTTATCTACATCTTGTTATCCAGTTTATGTATTTGATTAGTTTCATCCCTCACAAACTTAAAAACTAAAAAACCAAAAAACACACTTCATAACTAGCCTAATATCAGAACATCGCAAGTAAACACATCGACATCTTTTGCACTTATAGAGAGAGCCCTCTCTGAGTCCAGGAAGGCTAGGTCCTTGGGCTCCAAAGCTTGGTTTGATGTTACATCGTCATTTGGCTAGCCAATCGGCCAAATCATGGGACCCTAACATAATGGCGTCACGGTGGGACACTGAGTGATTAAAAGATTAGTTTCCCTCATATTTAGAAGCCTTTAAGAATACTATCTGATTGACTTATCCCACTGCTCACTAACATAGTGACACTCACAGTAGGACCTTCCAAGTTAGTGGCAATCTAAGTACAACTTAGTAACTCCCGAAGTCTCAATCAAGCTTAGTAAACTTAGAGATTGTTTGAGGAGTAGAAAATAGCTCTTTCACCATCTTAGCAAAATGATGAGTCAGTTATAGGAAACTCTTCCAAACCTTGTAGGCACATAAAACTCAAAAAAACCCCAAAAACACACCTTAGATTGGTTTTTGATAGTACTGGTGGTGGACCATACACATATATCTCATAACAACCAATTTTCCACCTGGCGACTCCACTAACTTCTAGTAAGCCTTACTATTTCACCAAACTCTAGGCTACTATCCGATAAGACCTATCCCATCACTCACTAACATAGCGGGAGATGGTAAGACACTGAGTACATAATAGTCCAGCAAACTTTTATAAGAATCTTTGGTCCTTTAGGTACCATAAGCAAGCAAGCAGCCCATAGACCCATTTTTAGAGTAAACTCTTTTTTATTCTCATCACCCTAGCAAAGTGTTGAAACAAATCTAGGATACTTTAACAAACCATAGGCTGCACATAAATTCATAAAATCCAAAACATTCTCAGATTAGTTACTGGTGGTGGACCATAGCTATCTTCACAAAAACAACCCATTTCCACCTGGCGACTCCACTAATCCATCCCTTCTATTTTTGACCATCCTTCGCCTTAGTATAACTTTAGAGAAATCACTCATCCAGAACATTCACCAATATCATTCTCTCTAAGCTCTGGATCTAAAATCTGGCTTCACGAAGAATCAATACCAGATCCCATCTAGACCCAAATCCCCCTATCATAGTAGATGACCCAGAGAAGATTCTGTGGCAAGCTTCCGAAACTGATCATCTAGCTATCGATAGATCCATCCGTAGAACAAGATCTGTACCTAAAACTCGCTATATCCTTCTAGATTCACCTTCGGAACTAGAGTCATCACAAGCTCTTCCCCGAAGTAAATCATATAGTAAGATAAACTTCGACGATCTTGAACCCCTAAACCCATCACAGAGTCCTATTAGAGAAGCTTCACCCACCACTCCTCCTGATTTCCAGCTTCTTTATCAATTTGGCTCCTATCATCCCAGATCTGCTCAAAACCAGATCACTAGTCCAAGTTCATCCGCTACACCTGGTCATACCACCACTGTTCAAACCACTTCATTTCAGCCTACTAGTCCTCATCTTGTACATCATCCATTAGCTCCAGTCATGGCAGCCTAGTACACACCTTTGGTGTTGCCACCACCTTTAGCTCCTCTCCCAAACAAATATTAGGACAAAATCCCACACTTTATTGGAGAAGACACCACCACACCTCAACAACATATAAGTAGAATGACTGATGCTTATGAATACCTAGAGGTACAAGACGAGACTGTCAGAATGAGAATATTTGCCCAAAGTCTTGGTGTTGAACCCAAAGCATGGTTCAAAAGCTTAGCTCCAAACAGTATCCATGATATCCCAGAACTACATCAAGTTTTCAGAAATAGGTGGGAAATCCGAAGAAACCCCATTCAAATCCTGTCAGAATATAACAATCTAAAATGGGAAAATGGGGAAAGTGTCCAAGCTTACTGTACTAGGTTCAACAGTGTATATAACTCCCTCCCACCTCATTTCAAACCTCCACTTGGTTTAGCTTTGGAGAAATTTCCTGAGGGTTTTGATCCGGACATGACATATCATCTGAGAGATAAGGATCCCCCTACCTTGGAGGAAATGCAACAAATAGCTATAAAAGCAGATGCCAACTTAGTTGAAAAAAGAGCTCGAACTAGATCAGAAAGAAAGGTCACATATAGAGATGAGGTCTCCACTTCGTCACCTTCCCTAGATCCCAGAATAGATGACTTAGTCAAATCCATGGCTAAAATGTGGGAAAAGATCAATGAAAAAGCTCCTGTTAGGGACAACCAACCAAACCCTCCAATCAGAAACCGAAACCAAAACTTTAGGAGGGAACAACCCCAAAACAGACCAAGGGATAATGACCAACAGATCAGGCCACCATTCAATGAAAACTATGTAGAAGAAGATGATAGGGACTCAGAACCTCTTGATGAACATCATTTAAACCTCATAGGGTCTGACAATGAAGGTGATGTGTACCTCACCGAAGAAGAACAAGCCTTCTTTTCGCCTGATCAAGATGAGACCAATTATGAAGATCTTGATGACCCTGCCATAGAATTTCAAAATGCTATTGAAGAAGCCCACAGGAAATATGACCTTAGGAGCAAAAGAAACCAAGATAATGTCAAGAGAGGTAACTCTGATACTGCTAAAGCTCCAGATACCATCCTCAAAAAAGCATCAAGCAGTGACAAAATCAAGGTTGAAAAGGCTGATCAAAGCCAAGCTAAAGTTACCCAAACTAGTCCTCTCTCATATACTCCTGATACTTCTACAAAGGTCACCAAAACAACTATGGCAAACAAAATCCCTAAACAAGGCCAACAAGCTCAGAACATAGACAAGGTCTCAGCTGAAAAAGCTGAAACAAACATATCTAAACTTCAAGTGCCTTTTAGCTTTGAAGGCGAAATCGCTAAAATCAAAATCATCATGCCTCTTACTGAACTCATTTCCCAAAACCCTTATAAATCCCAAGTACTAAAGGTCTTAAATCTAGGGAATGATGCAAACACTGTTAATCTCACTGATGACATTCCTGAAGTATTGTTTGGTCCAAAGGTAGAGGGAAAATTCCAAGAAGGAGCTACTCTTCCATTTTACATTAGCCTAAACATCCACGACCAAATCCTCCACAATGCCATGCTAGACTCCGGCGCCTCGCATAATCTTATGCCGAAGGTAGTAATGGAAAGATTAGGCTTGGAAATCACAAGACCATACAAAGACTTATATTCATTTGATTCAAGCAGAGTCCAATGCCTAGGTTTGATCAAAGACCTTTGCTTTAGTCTGGCCCAAATACCCGTGAAACATCTAATCATGGATATAGTAGTGGCAGACATTCCTCCCAAGTATGGGATGCTTCTATCTAGATCTTGGGGAGCCAAACTCCAAGGGAATATTCAACTGGACATGTCATATGCCACCATTCCTGTGTTTGGTCAGAACAGGATACTCTACCGCGAATCACACATGAAATACATGATTAGCAGCCAAGATAGGCCAGATAACATTCCAATGTGTTCCTTGCACTCCGACTTAAACTCTTTCATTATGCATATTGATGTAAACATAGAGGAAGAGTCAGAAGAAGCTGATATAGACTTAGATCCCCCACATCAGTTGTCCTTGGTACCTTATGATGAGCTGGATACTCAAAACTACCATGATCATGAACAACTGTGTCGTGAGGAAAGTAAGTTTCCCCTCTCCCAAGTAGGATTAGAGCAAGAAGCACAAACTCTCATGTACTATCAAGCAAATTGCTCTAGCTTTGATCAAACACCAGCAGTAACTTGTGGAAATTTCTTCCGGGTAAAAGCTTTAGAAGACCTTCACATCATAAACCTATTTGGAACCCGGGAGAAAGGGAGTTTAATGTTTCTACCATACCTCAAAGATTTACCATCATGTGACCCTCCTACTGCAAATAAAACTTTGACCATAACCTCGGTAGCTCAACATCTTGAGAAAATGCCAGATGAACTTCTTATGAGCAAGGATGACAGTTATAATCCCAGCATACCTGAACTACTGAAATTGGCTCATATTTTGTCTTTTCATGAAGAACTTAGAAATGCTAAAAACAGGAATTTCATGCAAAATACTAATTTCTACAGAAAAAACAAGGGAAAACATTGTATCACTACCTTTTCCTCAAAGAACAACTTTAACAAAAGCAAACACAGCAAACTGAGACAAACTGAAATGATCAAGGAGAAAACTAGTGGCCATAGAATTTGCTTTGATTTTAGAAATAATATTGCATCTCCATATAACAAAAATCAGGTTTTTTCTACTCAAGATCATGATTCACCAATTGAAAATGTTTCTAATCATGTATTCTTGCAAGATCATCTTTCAGATCATAATCATCAGATTCCTTTGCAAAGTAGACAACTTAAAGATTTCTTCCAGTTTGCGGGAGGTAAATCTGATTTCAAGTTCAAAATTGCTAAACCACCCAATATCAGAAATATGTTCATGAAGGCCATGTTCCCAATTTTAAATTTCTGTGTTTTTGCATACCTTGATGATGTCAATATCTATTTCAAGAATTATCAAGAGTACATACATTGCCTGAAGAAAGCATACAGTAAGGAAAGGAGTGGAAATCAGATTTTCAGAGAGGTACAGAGAGAGGATACCGGGCTGTTTAGAGATTCTTGCATGAATCCCTATGTCATGTTAGAGAGAGAAAATTTCCCAAATTTTTCTTTTCAAGAGTTAAGTGGGCCAAGGGTGAGAGGAGATCCTTACGAAGATAAGATGCTGAAATTCCGTCATTTCCAAGATTTTTGAGTTTGAGACACTTTAATTCATTGTACATACCATTGTTTGAAATATTGAAAAAATAGAAAAGTCAAAAACAGTAAAAGATAGGAAAGTCAAAAACAGTAAAAAGCAGAAAAGAGGGCAAATGAAGATAGAACCAAGGCCCCATGTTCCAAAAAATAGTCTTTCGGAAAGCGAGCAAGTCTAAATGCCGCTACTAGTACTTCAATGTCTTGTTCAGCTATCTAGCCTAATCATAGCCGAGCATGTTTAAATTTATTTGCTGATAAGTTAGTGAGTGCCAAGATAGTCAACATTGTGTAAGATTGACTTATCACAGAGCTTAGATTAGGGAGAGATTCTGGTTCCACATGCCTAAAACAGAACCAAAGAGAGAAGCGAGGGATGAAAAACACATTGTACATCTTAACCCCGCTTGTCTAGTTTCCTTTATTGTAGAATAACATTTGTGTGCAGCTTGTCTTTTATGCCGCAAATGCATGACAAATCAGACTGCCTAATCCTGATTTGATCATTTTTGAATTTCATGTTGTATATTAGAGAATGAAATCCTGTCAAACTGCTTAATCTTGACAGTCGATCTAGTTCTAGGTAGAGAAATGAAGGAGTTCATCAGCTTAATCTGAACTCCCGGTAGATATAAGAGTAGAAATAGATAGTTTCATTTTGCAAAAAAGGAAAAATATACATTGTCAAAAGGCTGCTAGTTCAAATGCGCCAAAGAGAAGGAAAAAATGTTAGGAAAGATAGTGGGGTAGGTAGAAGTATCATTGATGTTAACCATGCTGTCACTTTTCAGAAATAACATCAAGAGAAGGGTAAATTTCGCGCCAATGGATAAGGCACTGGTCTTCATAAGCCAAAAATCTGAATTCTGGACACCTCCTGACGAGGAGCTGCCCTCCCCAAATGGAGCCACTGTTAGCCATCAGTATTTTTTACATGTTAGTGATGACTATATCTACAACTGAGTTTTCTAGAAACTGATTTCCTTATGTCAATATGTCATCCAGAAAACCCTCCTAAAACTTTTTCACCTTTCTACCTTTTTTAGTTCGCCCATGTCGAAATCAAAACCTCATACCACAATCCTATCTAGCTTCAGCCTTCTTGATCTGCCCATCAGCTTTAAAAGGCAAATCCACATCTGTTTCAAAAGTCTCCCCTATGTTAGGAAGTGGCGCTTTAAGACATTTCACCCTTGGCAATCACCAAAAAGCCAAAAAGCCTCCATCTGCAACAAGCCTACCATGACTGACCTCTTACTTTGCAAATGAAATTGACAAACAGCCCTAAGTCGCGCCACTCACACCCCCTAGATCTCAGCACTACATAAAACCCAATCTCAAGCTGACTATTAGGTTTTTCACGGTGTTCCATGGTTTCTACAAAGGCAGGAAATATAATTTCATCTCATGGAGTAAATGTTTGAGTTTACAGTTAGAGGAACAACTGCTTCTAAATGTAACTTGAGCTTGAGATATGTCTGCAAAACAGAAAGCTACTCATCTGGACTTTACAACTCTTTCCAGCATGAAAATCACAGTAAGAAAGGGACACCACTGTCTCAGCAAAATGGTAAATTGTCAAGGCCCAAAACCTCCTTCATTTACAAGCAGAGGGTTAGGGTGCCTCCTTCATCCACAAGCAGAGGGCACTGGCCAATATTGACTTGGAAGATTGCAAAGGTCCAGGTTTGCTTTGTATTGAACAGTGAAACAATATCTCCAGGTTTTATGAATTTGAGTAATGGTCATAACAGGAACAGAGTTTGGAATATGCTAGGAAAAAGAGTCTGGTCTGATAAAGGAGGTCATCTGAAGTTTTCAAATCATGAGAATTGTTGAATGAAGAAAGGCATGTCATTGGTGAAAATTCCAAATCATAAGTACCATGCTTATCCACAAGATCAAGTGGAATAGATGTTGTTAACCAGTGCCATTACACAGGCAGTAGGGAAGTTCTTGTTTTCTCAAAAGACACTGACCTCCATAATTACAGAGATTATCCTTCAAATGGTTTGTCATGAGATGACCAAAACACATGATGATATTCCAGTCACCTTTAGAGTAGTGCAGATAAATAGTATTACTCTGGCTAGGGTTTTTGCTGACACACAATGATGCTTGCAAGTGAAGATGCTAAGGCTGATGTTTTCCAAGTGGTTTACTTACCATCACCTTCAGAGAAAGGCTGTCTCGAACAGAGTTGTTAAAAAACTTCAAATACCTTACCTGATGAAGAGCCTCCTCCATGCATGAGTAGATGGCCAAAGCTATTGCAAGTTGCTGAAGCTGATTGATGTAAAATATAATGGAGGGATACAAAGAAATTGAATAAAAGTCATTGCACAAGTAAGTGTTACTGTTTATAAGGCAAAGGTACTGTTTTCCCTCTTCAAAAAGCTATCTGTCAGACAGTACCTGTAGTTGAAAGGAGAAAATGTTGAACATATGCATGCATTTACACCACAAGGAGCAGTTTCTTTAAAGGAAATGGTTAAAACAGTACTCCACTATCCCTTGCCCAGAAGTCTGAAGGAGATCCTTTTAAGTAAACAGTGAAGTATATTGTGAAAGAGTGCAACCTAAAGAAGGCACTACAGTCTAGGGAAAAGCTTATAAGTCACCTAAGAGCAGAAATTATTAACAAGTTGGAATGGCACAGGCAATCTCCTGTTGAGTGATAAAAACAGCTTCAAATGCCTTTTGCCAGTTTCTGGATGACTTTTCTTCCTTAACATTTCACCTAAATTATCAAAACAGGGGACAGAGTTGAGTTTTTGCAATATCTCTTTTATAAAAAGACCAATGCACCAGTCAAGATACATTAACAAAGCAAGCCCTGTTTTTCAGAAGCATAACAGTTGTTTTTTAGCATTATCTTCACAGTGGTAAGGTGGATTTCCTTACATCAGAAATAGCCCCAAACGTTGTTAAAAACAATGGCAGAGGTGATGAAGTTTGTTGACTGTTTGCCAAGGTTTGAAAGCTCGGGGTGAGAGCCAATGTTTGGTTTTATATATTTTAAAGGACAAAACCCACTATTTTAAAAACAAAACAGAATTGAGCACCAACGTTCCTTTTCCAAGGAAAAGAACGTTGGAAGTTTGTTTTAAATTGACATCAAATAGGGGAAGTATTGTCAATTTCAACTAAATTCCCCTCGTTCCTCCACAGCATCAAACAAGCAAGAAAATCTGGTCGAAAATTCACAAGTTTGCACTCAGTAAGGCAGCGCGACGTGCCTGGGTTTTGGCGCGACGTGCCTGGGCGGAATTTTGCACAGAGCTCTTTGTCGGCGCGACGTGCCTGTACGTTGGCGCGACGTGCCTGTACAAGGCCGCCCGACCACAGGACAGGCCGACCCGACAAGTTTTTCTGCGCGACGGGTTTTCTCCAAAGGTTGCCGCGCAGCTGTCCGGAGTGTCCAGCGTTCCTTTCATCCCTTCAAGCGGGCGTCCATCAAAATTTGAGGTATTTTATATGCTCCCCCATCAATTTTCAAGATGTTGATAAATGACAAGAATGTTTAAAAACCCCGGACCTTGCCATTATTGTTAAGAACAAAAGCAGCACCCCACACCTGTGTATTGGCATTCGTAGTATATGTGTGGTGTTTTGCTTGATATGCAAACAGTGCAAAGAAGGCACACTTGCACAGGTCAGAATTGTTAGATGTTTGAAAGTCTCCTTGAACAAGGAGTTTTTGTGTTAAGATTGACATCAAAGACTTTAAAAACAGAGTAATCAGTGGCATTTTCTCACAGCACACTACTTAAGCAGATTGCTTTTCACGCACTGTATTCTCCTACTGTGAGTATGTTGGCAAAAAGATCTTCAAAGGTGAACAACATATTGAGAAACAAAGTTGTTGGTGGTTAAATGTAAACATTGGAGGCAGAAGTATACATGTGATGTTTGATTTCTTAACTTCACAAGAAAAAGTGTCCCTCATAAAGCACTGTGTATTGTTAACCTAGGTCTGCCCTCTTTTTCACCATATTGTATCAATTTGAAAAGCTGATTGAAAAAGAGACTCTAAGGATAACTAATACACTGAAAGGCAGATTTCATTGATGGGATTCTAACTTTGGAGGCAGAGGTACAAAAGCGGTGTTTGTTTTCTTAAAACTTCACAAATGAAAAGGGCCACTTTCTAAAGGGCAGAGTTCTTGGTGATTGCATTTAATATTAAGACAGAGGTACAGGTATTATGTTGATCTCTCAAACTCACAAGCAGAGAGTATGTTTCCTAAAAACCACTGTGCATTGGTTATACATCTAACTTGGGTCTGCCTTTACCGAAACCATATTGTATCATGTTGAAGATTTGTTAAAAGGGTTTTTCTGAAGGTGAACAGAGCCACTTTCTAAAGGGCAGAGTTGTTGATGGTTGAAACTTTAAACATTGAAGCCAGAAGCACAAAGGTGGTGATTGATTTCTCAAAATTCACAAGTGAAAGGTGTTTTCCTAAACACAGAGGACTAATTTTTCACCTAACCAAAAGGTCTCCTTTCTTTCCACTGTATGGTCTCTACAGAAATCTGTTGACAGAGGTGTTTTTCAAGGTGAATGACCTGAAGAGCAGGGTTTTTATATTTGAGTTTTGTTTTGAAAACACAAATACCAGTGTAGGTTGGCTTCTAACAAAATCACAAGAGGGGTGATTGTTCAAAACTGTGCATAGGGAATCTACAAAGCAGTTACCCCATCTTTTACACATGGTACCATTGTTAAAAAGTTTGCCTAGCTGAAGTATATCCAGAGTTGGAGGGCTGTTTTTTAAGAAGTACAGAGGTGGTTTGTTCAAAGGAAACATTGTTACATTTTATTCAAAACCACAGTGTCCATATTTGTCCAAACAGTCTAGTGGCCAGTTTCAATCTAGCAGAGCATTGTTCATACAGTAAAGGCATTTTGCCTCTTCCAAAGTTTGGTCAAAGTCAGAATGCCTCCAAAGCGAGATCACAAGGGTGGTCCACATAAGAGATATGAGCCTATCTCCATAGAAGAAATCAATGCTCACCCATCAGTGCTTTTCAATTTCCATGAAGTAGGCTGTCTTGATTTCTGTCAGAGGATAGAAGAAGTCAAGAGTTTCTCGCCACTTACGCATTTGTGCGCTTTGAGATTCAAGGACAAACACTTCCAGTTAGCAGGTCTTGACTTCAAAATCTCCCCAAGGTATGTATCCAAGGCTACCAAGATCCCGTATCATGGTGAAAAGTGGTTTAAACAAGCGCATCTTGATCTGGAGGATTATAAACCTTTCATCAAGCTGGAACATAGAGAAACCATCACTGCTATTTTCCCTTTCTCCTACCTTCTTGACAGTTATGCTCCGCTGATGAAAGCCATAATGAGATATTTCACTTGTGAAGGGAGGTTTAGCCAAATTTTTGCCTATCATGTTCGCTTGTTGATGCATTTTACCAGAAGCAGGCAATTAAACCTTCCATACTTTTTGTCCAAAAACATAGAGAAAATGGCAGCTACTGTCCAAAAGAAGGCTCCACCTTAGCAAATCCCTTCTCTCTTTCATCATTCCTTGATCAAGATTATCTTCTTACACCAGCTGGAGAAGAAAGGGGTTTCATGGGATTCCTTCATCAGCCATGCAGATTTCGCCACTATCCCTCCTGTTCATGTGTCTCCTACTCAGCCTGTCCATCGCCCAGTGCCTTTGTCTAGTAGGCCTACCCCTAAAAAACTCAAGATGACCACTGGGCAGCCAAGTGAACAGGGAGAAGGAGAGGGCAGTGAACCACAGGGAGGAAAAGAAGGCATTGAGCAGCAGCAGCCAGATTTTGAGGGACAGCAGCAGTTGGAGATTAGTGAGCAGCAGCAGCCAGAGTTTGAAGATCAGCAGCAGCTACAGGTTGATGAACAGCAGCAAGTACAGGAAGAGGAACAACAACAGACAGAGATTGAGGAGCAGCAATTTGGGCAAACAGTTGAAGCGCCTTTTGAGCCACAAACTGGACAGGATGTTGAGGAAGGACAGCAAGCTGAAGCTGCCTCCTTGACAGTAACCAAAGCTATTCCTAAAAAGAGGAGATTGACCAAAAGGACCACTTCCAGCTTGCCAAGGAGAAAAAGCGCTAGATTGGCATTCAAAGGCAAAGGTAAAATTGGAGAAAGTGCAAAGCATGGAGGTGAATTAGCTATTATCCCTATCCAAAGTGATGATAGTGGCAATGAGGCCCGCCTCCTTGAGAACCTCCTCATTCACAAAGAAGGGCAAATTGAGGTGTTACAAGAAGATCTTCAAAGGGCGAGGAATTTCAACCATTTCTTGGAGGTTGAAAACAAACAAATGAAGTTTCATGTAGCTATCCATGAAGCAAGAGCAATCAAGTATAAGAAAGAGGCAGAAAAAGCACAAGTAAGAATTGAAGAGCTCATTCGCGAGTTTGATGATGAAGAGGAGGAAGACCAGCCTAGGCGAAAGAGGCCTAGGACCATCGGGCTTAGAAGAGCCTTGGAGAAACAGAGAGCGGAAGAACAAGCTCAATTCGAAGCCTTTCCTCTCACTGCCCTCTTTGAGCAGGAAATTGAGGAAAACAAGGAAGCATGGCTTGAGAGGGCTAACCATCATTTGGAAACAAAGCTTGAGAAGGAAAACAGGGATCTTGAGCTACAGAGAAAAAGGACTCTTCACTTTCAGAAGCTAAATCAGTTTGCCAGGCGAAAATTGAAGGTAGCACAAGAGAAATTGAAGAAGTTGAAGGAGAGGCGCCTAGCACGGAAAGAAGCAAAAAGCATATCAGCCCTTGATATTTTGGCTTCAGCTTCGGAGCATGTTTCTATGGACCCTTGAGGGTCATGCATGCCAATTTTGGGCCTGTTTTGGAAACTTTTTGTTTTTTGGCATTTTTGGGTTTTTCACCAAAAACTCATAAATGCGCCATTTCAGTTTGATGAGTCGTCAAGGGAGGAGCATGATACCGATGGATGCCATAATTCCATGAGCAGCTCTCCAGCGATTTTCAGGGCATTTGAAGATCATTCGCCCCCTCAAATTGGCGAAAAACAGCCTCATTTTGCACATTCTGCCCGCCATATCAGCAGCCTGCTATTTTCTGGGTTTTTGCGCACAGGTACAGTTTTGAGGGACTTTCAGAGATCAGATTGAGGTGTTTCCACTTGCGCTGGAAAGCAGACACAGAGATATTTCCAACGAGCCATCATGAGCCTCATTTCAACATCGGGAAGGCTGCCATTTGCATCCAGCAAGTCAGGGGACCTTTTTCAGGCATAAATATGAAGTATTTTTGTAATTTTTTAACTCCAAAAATCTGCTTTTCCCAAATGTGCGTTAAGCTATTTTTATCATGGGAAAATCATGTAAAGTCAATATAATTTCCGTTTTTAGCAGTTTTTAAGATATTTTATGGGATATTTTGTGCCTTGGGCTTTGCAAAGCCTCAAGGACAAGTTTAGATATTTTGACTTGGCCAATAGGATAGCTAGTTGCTCCATGAGGTTTTCCTCCCTCAAGCCTATTTATTCCATGGTTCTCATTGTAAATCAGAGGCTGAACTTGAGAGAAGAATTAATGCATTGGTCATATGAGCTTTGAAGAATACACTTGAGTTATGATTTTGGACTGCCTCTTGGATGCTTTTGAGGAATGTTGAAGGCTTGTTGATGGATTCCTTGACATGGTAGAATGGTATAGTGCTTCTTAATGTGTTTTGTCTTCTAGTTTTCACTCATAATTCATTTTTCTTGCTGCTATAGATCAGTAAAGATTTATTTTGAGACATGCCCATGGAGGCACCTCAAAATCCCTGAATCTTCATAGCTTGATGTTTTCTTCTCCCTTAGTTATGCTAAAGAATTCTTAGCTGCTCTTTAGTAACCTAAGGTTTTGTTGCTAAGTTTTATTCATCAGTTCCATGTATGTTGAGTAGGATGTATGGTTTGCCCTACCTACCTATCAGCTACCCATAGTTCTTTCCATAAAAATTTCTCTTTGACTGATTTGTTGCTCATTTTGTTGAACCAAGGAGGCCTAGTCCCGATCTAGCCCTTTGCCTAAAACTATGAAAACTTATTTGTCCAAGTGCCCAATGACTTAGAGACTATGTTTAGGCGTTCCGGCATAATTTATGAGTTGTTAGTTTGTCTCATGTGTTTTCCCCAAAATCTGATAGCCTTTTCCCGAAGTTAGAGGGTCTTATACCTCTATGTATGGCTGGAATGTCTGATTTCTATGTATTGATTAGCTTATAGTTATTTCTAGCATGATCAATGGCTTGCTATTACATGTTTATGTCTGCTATTAACTAGTTAGCACTTGAAATCCCTTGTCTTTCACCAACTTATTGTTCATTTAATCCATTTTGCCCGGAGATCCCTTCTATTGTGAAATCAAATCGGCCTTACAGCAGCTTTACATCATCACCTCATAAGCTTCCTTGATCTGTTTGACCCCATAGCCCAATTTATCTACATCTTGTTATCCAGTTTATGTATTTGATCAGTTTCATTCCTCACAAACTTAAAAAACCAAAAAACTAAAAACATACTTCATAACTAGCCTAATATCAGAACACTGCAAGTAAACACACCGACATCTTTTACATATATAGAGAGAGCCCTCTCTGAGTCTAGGAAGGCTAGGTCCTTGGGCTCCAAAGCTTGGTTTGATGTTACATCGTCATTTGGCTAGCCAATCGGCCAAATCACGGGACACTAACAGAAATGACCCAGATCTAGTCTCCACTACTGCAACCTGCAAAACAACTCAACCCTCAATAAGATATGCGCTATAAATGAAAGATGAAGCTTGGGCTTAAGCCTGATAGTGGAAAATGTAGTACAAGACTCCTCCAAGAGCTTCTCAATGGAATAGGTAGGATTACCAATTAGAAACACCCTGTGCTAAACAAGACTCAATCTCAACTAAACAGCAACAGGAAGATATATGTCTAAACAGACCATATATTCAGAAATATCATCAACATACATACATAATGAATATGGTTGCCATCCTCTTCCTTAAATAATATATGAGCTTGCAAACCATAAGCCCCATCCAATAATAGCGCTACTTCCATACAAAGCATCTCCATCTAAAAATGCGTTGTCTCTCATTGATGACCACTCCTCCATGATAACACTGTTGATTTGGTCAAAATTGACCCAGTCAAGGTCTTCCAACCCCTTTTCACACCTAAGGGTGCTCAATTAAGCTACCAAGATATATCTCTTTCACATTGGCATTTATTTATTCATTATTAAGGAGAATTATGGGCCTCAATTTTCCTCTTATTCATAAAACAAAATTGCAAAACAAAATTTAATATTCCAACTAGCTCATGGCTAATTTAGGAATATTACAATTTTAGTTATCCCTTAATTAAGATGGACAATAAAATGTAATCTAGTCTCAAAATAACTTGTAATAGTTAACTGAGAGTGATAAACTCAGTTTGCTCATTAATTTCGAGTTAGAGGTAGTTGGTGAGGCATGCATAGTAATTCTAGTTGTAACAGAGTTCAAAGTGCAGTGGTGCATTAGTTAATGCAGGTTGTAATCAGTTTAACTCAGTTAAGTGACTTAAACTCAGTTGTGCTAGTTGTAACTGTTAGATACACTAGGGACAGATCAAGTGAATTAAGTATTAATTAATTCATAATCATTGATCTCACATGCAACTGAGGATTTATTATTATTAGCTGCATGCATGTCAAATCTAGTGTAGACCCAGTTGAGATCTAGGTGAAATGGAAGTTGACTATCAGTTGTAGGATTATTGGGTTGCACCCATGCAACCAAACACCCATTGGAGTGCCCATGATACTTGCACACTCAAGGAAGGCCAAAATTCCTATTCTTAAGGGATTGCATTCATTAGGGATTGCACAAGCAAGGAAGGTTGTCTGGAGGCAGTAAATTGGCTAAGTATTGGTCAATTTTATTTGTGACAGTGTGAGACAATTAGCTGAGTACAGGAGGGCATGGAAAATTTTAGGGGCTAATATTCGCAGGTGGGCTAATTTTCCATGGTTTTTCCAGTGGGCTAATTTTCCATGGTTTTTCCAAAAAAAACATTCGCCAATTTCAATTTTTTTATAAAAATGATTCGCCCAAATTTTACAATATAAAATTATCTTACATTAAAAATCGCCAACCTTATATAGACAATATATTTAATATCATTATAAATTTGAATAATTTTACAAATACATCAATACAAATTTTATAGTTTGCATATTAGGGACTAGTGAGATTCGCCAATTTTTTAAACTTCGAGATAAATTTCCATCTTTAAAATTTTCCCTGCAGGAGGGCTCTTGTGAGAAGATTTGTATGTAATTATTTCATAATTCCATGTTGAATATACAACAGAATATAGTGGGGTTTTGAGCAGCAAGCTTTCCCCGGGAAATTATCTGTGTTGTGGCTTGATTTATTCTTCTTTGCTTCATGTGATTGGCGATTGTGTTTTTAATTCCGAAATTGATTTGTAGAAGAAATTCAATAGGTAAATTTAGTACATTGTTAGATCATATTGAATCCATGATATAAATGCTTGCTGTATAATTTCTACATGGTATCAGAGCACAAGAAATCACAATTGTGAAAGAGAAGTTGAGTTTCTGACAGATAGAATTCGAATTTGTAGAAATACTTTCTTGGTGCTACAGCTGATTCAAGATCGAAATGGATTTCAATGGCTTGAGGTTGGAGTATGCACTCAAGGGTAGCTCAAACTATATTTCTTGGAAGGACATGATGGAGGTAGTACCCAAGATAATGGCTTGAAGGAATTCAATGACAATGTTGTTCTTAAACCCGTTATGGTAGATGCTGCAAATCTTGATGCATGTAAAAAGAAAGTGGTGAAGTCGAGGAGGATCCTATTGGAGGGAGTACAAGACCACATTGTCTTAATCCTCCATGGGAAAGACACACCATATGCAATTTGGAAGGCTTTGATGGATCTATTTCAAAGAAGCAATGACCATAGGAAATTGGCACATAAAGTAAACTTTGGAAGATCAAGATGGAAAAGGGAGAATCCATACCAAAATATATATAAAAAAATTTCCAATGCAAGGATGAACTAGGGAGCGCTGGTCTAACTGTCGTTGATGATGATTTGGTGAGCTTGGCTCTCGAAGGACTTCCCAAGAGTTGGCACAATTATCAAGACTCTGTCAATGGAAGGGAAAAACTGCCAAATTGGGAATGACTATGGTCGGATTTGGTGCAGGAGGAGTTCAGACGAAACACCAGAGATGGATATTCATCTAAGAATGAAGATGAAGAAGGTTGTGCTTTGGCTACCAAGGTGAAGAAGGGGAAGTGGAAGAAATTCCATTCCAAATCTGATTCCAAAGTTGTCAAGAAGCGGGATATGTCCAGGGTGAAGTGTTTTCACTGTCACGAGCATGAGCATTATGCTATTAACTGTCCACAAAAGAAGAAGAACAAGAAGGTTGGAGGATCTGAAGCTGGTGAGGCTTTGACCTTGCAATTTTAGTTTGACTTCTCATTGATCGCATGCATGGTGTCAAGTGCATTGGGATCTTTGTGGTATTTGGATAGTGGCGCTTCCTTTCACATGATGGGAGACAAGGAACTTTTCAGTAGCTTAGAGGAGAAGGATCTCCAGATGCATATTGAAATGGGTGATGACGGGTGGTACAGTGCTAGTGGTATTGGTACCATTACTTTCCAGAGGTATTCAGGTAAACCCTTTCAATTAAAAGATGTAATGCATGTACCAGGTTTGAAGAAAAATATACTCAATTGCAATGTTGGAGGATAGAGGCTATGATGTTGTTTTTAGTGAAGGAAAATATTTCCTGCGATAAAAAAGAACACGACAAGCCAAGAAGATAGGGATTTGTGTTAAGAATCACTACAAGTTGGATGTAGATGGCTGGGCAGCATTGATGGGAAAGACAGACAAACTAGTGAGCCGGGATGAGGGTGAATTATGGCACAAGATATTGGGCCATATTCACCATGGAGCCTTGAAAGTCATGCAACAGATTTCTACTGGTTTTCCAAGGGGTACACTTGCGCAGTCAGAGACATGCAATGGATGTACTATAGGAAAATATGTAATGGCCACCTTTCATGAGAAGGAGAATTGAGCTTCAAGAATCCTTGAGAGAGTTCACACATACGTGTGCGGACCATTCTCTATTGCTTCGACAACAAAACATAAGTACTATGTGATATTTGTTGTTGACTTTCTTCTTAAGTGCTGGATCTTCTTCATGAAGAAGAAATATCATACATTCTCAAAGTTTCTTGAGTTTAAGGCACTGGTAGAATGGGGTCATGGAAATAAATAACAGAACGATCGTGGGTGCAACAAGAGCGATGTTGCATGATCAAGGCCTATCGATGCATATGTGGGCAGAAGAATGTAACATTGAGGTATTTGAGTAGAACCATTGTCGTCATAGGATACTTGGCATGAGTACACCTGAAGAGGATTTCACTGTTAAGAAACATGATGTTTCACACTTTAAGATTTTTGGCTCATCTGTTTATGTGCATGTGACAAAAGACACCAGGAATAATCTAGAACCGACAGCTGAGATCAGGATTTTCCAAACAACAGAATGATTGTTGTGCGACGGGATATAAAATTTGATGAGGAGAAAGCCATGCAGTTGTCCCTTAAGAGGGAGCTGGACTTGCATGTAGAGGAGGAACTATTGGTTCCCAAGGATGAGCCTTAAGATGTGGATCAACCACATGTGGAGGATCATGGAGTGGAAGAAAACACTCATGCAGAGCCATCCATCAGAAATGGCAGAAGGCACACCACAAAAGCTGATACATTGAAACTTGATGTTGTAGAGAATGTAGGAGCCCCTACTTCACCGCGCAGATAGAGACAGCCTCCTGACATGTTTACTAGATACATGGCTCTTATGAGAAAATGTATTTTGACTGAACCATATTCCTTTTAGGAAGAAGTGTAGCAAATAACTTTGGTTGATGCAATGGTGGAGGAGTGTGAATCCATTCTTAAGAACAGTGCATGGGAGATTGTCCCAAGACCGGTCAAAAAATCAGTGGTTGGATCGATATGGATTTACAAGGTAAAGAAAGCTGCTGATGGGTGTGTGGAGAAACACAAGGCCAGATTTGTGGCCTGAGGATTCTCATAGATTGTGGGGATCAATTATTATGAGACTTTTGCACCCATTGCAAGGTACTCTTCCATTAGATCCATACTTGCACTCTCAGCACAGACGGGTTGGCACATTCATCAGATGGATTTGAAAACTATGTTTCTCAATGAGAATTGAGGAAGAAGTTTACATAGAGAAACATGAATATTTTTAGATATTCAACAGTGAGTCACATGTGTGCCAACTCAAGAGAGCATTGTATGGGCTGAAGCAAGCACCTCGTGCTTGGTACACTCATATAGACAACTATTTCGCTGGACTAGGCTTCACCAAAAGCGAAGAAAGTGAAAACTTGTACCAGATTGTGGTTGAGGGTAAGCTATTGAATATTTTTCTTTATGTTGATGATCTAATTTTGACTGGTGATGAGTAGCTGATACACTCATGCAAGGAGGATCTTGCAAGGAGTTCGAAATGAAGAAAATGGGACACCTTCATTATTTCCTTGGTTGGGAAATATGGCAGCAGAATGGTGAAATTTTTTTGTCTTGAGGAAATTACGCCAAGGAGATACTAGGTAGGTTTCACATGGAGAGCTGCAAAACCATGGATACTCCTCTTCTAGGAAATTGGAGGAAAGAGGATGTTACTTCTGGAGAGGTAGTGGATGATATTGTCTGCAGGAAGTTAGTTGGTTAACTGATGTATCTAGTGAACACCAGCCCAGACATTTGCTACGTAGTTAACCAATTGAGTCAAGCTATGGTTAAGCCTACCAATCTATTTTGGAAGGTGGGGAAGCATGTCTTGAGATACCTAAGGGTTACATCAGAGTATTGTCTATGGTACATACAAACAGAGGGATTGAAGCTTCAAGGATTCATGGATGTAGATTGGGTAGGTAGTCCATCAAATAAAAAGAGCACATTAGGAGGGATCTTCAGCATAGGATCGACAATAGTTTCCTGGTACAACAGGAAGCAACAATCTGTGGCACTCAGTTCAACGGAAGAAGAGTACATGGTAGCAAGTCAAGCTGCATGTGAGGCTATTTGGATGAGAAAGATATTGTTTGGTTTGTTTGGTTCTTAGATGGATCCGACAGTGATACATTGTGATAATCAAAGTTGCATTAAACTCTCGATTAATCCTATGTTTCATGATAGCTCCAAGCACATAGATATTCGGTACTGTCATCTTAGAGATATTGTGCAGGTAAGAATAATGTTGCTTCAGTACATTCCCACAGAAGATCAAGGTGCAGATATTCTGACGAAGGCGCTCACTAGGAGAAAATTAGAATACCATAGAGATAGGGTTGGGGTGAAGGACAATCCATTTCTTGTTGAGAGGGTGTGTTGAAATTCAACAAGAAAATTTCAGCACCCATGCCTAGTGCATTAAGCACCTACACTAGGGTGGGGCCCACAGGGCTAAATTTGGTGCATGCTTATTTTAGTTATCCCTTAATTAAGATGGAAAATTGTAATATAGTCTCAAAATAGCTTATAATAGTTAAATAAGAGTGATAAACTCAGTTAGCTCATGAATTTCGAGTTAGAGGTAGTTGGTGAGGCATGCAGAGTAATTCTAGTTGTAACAAAGTTCGAAGTGCAGTGGTGCATTAGTTAATGTAGGTTGTAATCAGTTTAACTCAGTTAAATGACTTAAACTCAGTTGTGCTAGTTGTAACTGTGAGATACACTAGTGAGAGATCAAGTGAATTAAATATTAATTAATTCACAATCAGTGATCTCACATGCAACTGAGGATTTACTATTATTAGATGCATGCATGTCAGATCTAGTGGAGACCTAGTTGAGATCTACATGAAAGGGAAGTTGACTATCACTTGTAGGATTATTGGGTTGCACCCATGTAACCAAACACCCATTGCAGTGCCCATGACACTTGCGTAGTCAAGGAAGGCCAAAATTCCTATTCTTTAGGGATTTCATTCATTACAGATTGCGCAAGAAAGGTAGGCTGTCTGGAGGCAGTAAATTGGCTAAGTATTGGTCAGTTTTATATGTGACAATGTGAGACAATTAGCTGAGTATAGGAGGGCTCTCGTGAGAATATTTGTATGTAATTGTTTCATGATTCCATGTTGAATATACAATAGAAGATAGCGGGGTTTTGAGCAGCAAACTTTCCCCAGGAAATTATCTGTGTTGTGGCTTGATTGATTCTTCTTTGCTTCATGTGATTGGCGATTATGTTTTTAATTACGCAATTTATTTTTAGAAGCGATTCAATATCTAACTTTAGTAAATTTTTAGATCGTATTGAATCCATGATATACATGTTTTTTGTATAATTTCTACACCCGTTGGGGACATGCAAAGAAGGATCGAGAAAGAGTAGACCGCTCTGATACCATTGTCTGGATTTATGCAGGAATAGAACAGAATACACATATAACCATAATTACAAAGATGCATTGGAAATAACACTTCATTTAATTAATATCAAAGAACTGAAATTTGTTTATAGAAATAATGGAAATAAACTAGCTAGAGCACTAGTAGCTTATCTCTAAGAAGACATGTGGTGGTTACAGGCCTCTGAACAGAGTTACAATGAGGCTCTAGGGCTTATTTATTATTGATAAACAATGGAAAATCATAAAAATCCAAAAACCTAACCCTAGGAGATGAAGCGCCAAAACTATGGGCCCTGTTTGGGTAAATAGGTACATCAAATTCCCGAGGACGTAACTTTGGCATACGATCTTCGTTTGACGCGTGCAATAGCTTGTTAGAAATATCTATCCAAGGACTACAATTTTAGATGTAAGAAACATTGAGGGAACTTCTATATTTCTCTCAAGTTTCCCAAAAAAACATTGTTTAGGGCCTCAAAATGGCTCCAGAAGTTTAGGACCTGAAAAAATGCTAAAAATAGTAAATTGTGCTATAATTAATGTTGGGCACTGAATCTAGCTATCTCTCTGCCCATTTTTTTCATCCGTTCTGACCCTTTTTGTTTAATTACCTATATTTTCCATGTTAAATTCACAAGGTAAATACCCCTGACTTGTCCAATTGGAATATTTTAATTAATGAAGTAAAGTCACGGAGTTTTACATAATTGTGGCACTCAGATCTGTGTTTGAATGCAGATTGGAAAACAAGAACCCTTGCTCCAACAGTTTGCATCAGAATTGGTAATGGCCAGCTAAAGGGGGATCGTGCCGCTGGAATCATGATTCCCTGGGCCTATTCTTGACCCTTGCTTTATCCATGATATCTGTTGTTCATGCCGTTCCAACCAAAGTCCATTTCTGAATGCGTGGTTATCATGTTTCAGGGAAATCTGTTATTCCCTTGTACTGTGTATAAAATGGACATTGTTCCTATAATTGGGGGTTCTCGAAAGGAGATTGTAATCACATTTTATAGATCAATAAAATAGTGTTGGTTTTGCTATTCTAAAGCGTTTCGTGAGCAACGCAGCCCTAATCAGAGAGCTGGGCCCACTCTTCTGATCAGGTGTTGTGTCTGTGTATGTGTGTGAGTTATTTCTTGTTATGATTGTTGTTATTATTTCTTACTGTTAAGACTGTTTTGAATGTCTAGCATTTGATTTTACTTCACGGCAATGTTTTGAATCTTAACCATAACCCTTGGTTGAATGGATTTTTCATTTGTTCCTGCATATACCTTGCGCATTGCCTTGAAAGGATATGCTCCTGGATTGATAAATTAATGTCGAATTAGGGTGGATAAAATCATCCCTACCTGAACACCAACATTTTGGCGCCATTGCTGGGGAGGCTAACAAGGAGCAAACAATGATTTGAACCAAGCAGAGGGTTAATCTCTCATCCTAGGGAGAGAATGAGCTTCCTCACTCTGCTTCAGGTCCTGAGCGCAAGTTTTGATTTTGGTTTGTTTATTTCTGTTTATGTTTTGAGTTTTGGGCCATCTTCTTGTTTTGGGGAGGGAGGAGTCTTTTGACACCCTGCTTCAGACCTAGGAGTATTAGGTCTTTTTGTGGGTTGTGTGGTTTTGGTTCTTGTCCTAGGTAGGGAGGAGTTTTGATGCCCTGCTATGGGCCTGAAACCCTATCTTTTTGTTTCGCTATCTTTCTCTTTTGAATTCTTTTATCTTGGGGAAGGAATGGTCCTTTGACACCTTACTTCAAGATTGAAGCATTGTAGGTTCATACACAGACCTTTCATTACACCAATTTTTGTATGAACAAAGAACCAAATAAGAGGGGCGGAGCGAGAGCCCCAAAAAGGGGAAGAACAGTTTTGGGAAGAAAAACTTACATTTAGCAGATCATAGAAAAGGCAGTCTGAAGCATCTTCCTGCGCAGCTGCAAGGCTAGGGGCTAGGAGACTGAAGTTCAAGGGACATTCATTGGATCAGCTTGTGCAGGCCACGGTATCCCTATGTGAGTTGGTGCAACAGGGTCCTCCAGTAGTAGAAGAGACAGTCAGAAGTGGACCAGATCAAGAGGACCTTGCGCTGGTATTAGTAGAGGAAGAAAATGCAAGTAGAACATCGTCGGAGTTGGATTGCTCTAATAAGGGAAAGGAAGTTGTAGTTGAGGGATTGAACTATCAGGATACAGGAAAAAGAAACAAAAAGGTATTGGTTTGGCCAAGAGACCGGGGAAGCGCCACTACGGTAACTCGTGTTCCAATAGTCAGGAGTCCCCGACCATCCTCCACAGAGCTTACTGAAATCGCCAGCAATTATTGGAAGATATTTATGGTTCCCACAACCTCCAATATCGAATTTCCCATTGGGAATTTGGGAGATGGAGTGCCTACAAAGCCTATCCCATTAGCAGCACTACCAAATTTTCATGGGCTTGTTTCAGAGGATCCCGACACATTTCTATTTGAGTTTGAAATAATGTGTCGGGGCTACGATTACATGACAGATTCCCAAAAGTTAAAGATTTTCCCTTCTACACTAAAAGGGACGATTTTGCGATGGTTTATGGGCCTTGGGGGAAAATCCATTTCCACATGGGATGATATGCAAATAGATTTTCTGGAAAAATACCAGGATTACTACAAACCCCGGAACTTCAAGGAGGAGCTTTTCAAGTTCACACAGAAAGAAGACAAAAGTTTGGAAGATTGTGTGGAGAGATTCAAATAACCTCTTACAGAGGTCAGGTCATTCTAATTTGGATAAGGAAATCTTGAAGGTTATTCTCCTTCGATCCTTTCGAGAAGACTCAATGGAATTATTGAATATTGTGGGAAAGGGAGACATTTCTAAGGGCTCCTTTGAAGGTATTTGTGACTTGTGTGTCCAATGCTCGAGGGGGCTTGTAAGAAATAGATTAGGGATTCGTTCAGCAAAAGGATCTGGCGGGGGTGTTACAAAAGCAGAAATTGGGAACCTGCTAGACAATTTAAGGACAGATATTATCAATACCCTGTCAACACAAATGGATACTTTGCAAGTAAAACAAAAGCAGCTGGAACTAGATAGGACCATGAAAATATTTTTCCCAAAATGAAAAAAGAATCACCTGGAAAGGGAATGCCCATTAATGTCCGTAGAAAAATGTGACATCTGTGAGCTAAATCATGTGACGAGCTCATGCCCTTCCTTGTCGGGCCTGAAAGTGGTGTTTCAAGGAGCAAGGGAGGACATGGAGCAATTGTACCTTATGGGCGCCAGGAAGCCATGGCAACTTCGACCACCGATGGGGAATCAAGGTATGTACCCAGACCCATCTCAGTATTTCAATAGTTATAACATGAATCCTCTAACTATGCCTTGTCCCCCTATGTGGCCACAATACCAATACCCACTGTGGTAGCAATGGAACCCTCAAGCCAGTATGAGCTCACCTTGGGCTCCAACTTGGCGAGGACCATATTTAGGGAATTTTCCTCAACAGATGCCACAACAGCAACTCCAATTACTTTCCAATGTGCCTCCTAGTAATCAACCTGTTCATCCTCAGCTTCCAATGCAGCCTAACCCTAACCAAAATAATAAAGGAACTCATCAAGCTGATGTTCTTAACCTGCCTTCGTATAGTATCTCTACAACAAATCTGTATGAGATGAATTTGCGATCTGGCCGGACAATCAATGTCCAACCCCCTCCAGTTATTATTGAACAACTTGATAATGAAGACAGAGAGGCAAGATGCCTCCTACAAAACAACCTCAATCTGAACCACCTTACTCAGAGAGACTGATCATGAGTAAACCAAGCCCACAAATTGAATTTTGTTTATTAGGAGAATTGCAGAATTTATTTGTTAAAATCCCGTTGCTACAAGCTATGAAGGACGTGCCAATTTATGCAAAGACTCTTAGGGAATATTTTTCAAAGAAACTTGCAAAGAAAACTAAGGACCCCCTCACTATACATGTTATGGGAAAATTATCGGACTTCATGATGGGAAAATCAATACCAGTGAAATATGGAGATCCAGGGAACTCAGTTTTGACAGTATAAATTAATGGGGTAGAAATTCCGAATGTGATAGTGGACCTAGGCACTGCCATTAATGTCATCACCACTGAAACCATGCATAAATTAGGCCTTCAAAATCTGAAGCATACACCTACAGTGTTGGAATAGGTGGATAGGTCCACATTCAAGCTTGTGGGGAAGTTGGAGGACGTGACAATTTCAGTAGATGCATGGCATTACCCTGTCGATTTCTTGGTATTGCATACACAATTTTCAGTAGGTGGTCACCCTTTGATTCTGGGTAGGCCATGGTTGGCTACTGCAGATTCTTATATTGGATGCCGATCAGGAAATATGGTCATCTCTAATGGCCATAACACCAAGAACTTCGTGTTATACCCACCGGCAGAACCAGATGCACCTAAAAAGTCAGCAGGTGGAAAGAAGGCTATATCTATGGTGGAAGTCGAAGAAGAGGAAGAAGTGAGACCAGTCCTTACTATCAGGCAGGCCCTTCAGTTGAGGATGGAATCAAAAGATGATGTGATCACTTCCTTCATGAATGATCCTTGTTCCGTTTCAAAGTCAAACTAGCAGGTCTTAGAATCCATCCTAAGTTGTGAAACTCAAGAGGATATTGAAATAGCGGAAGAATTGGAAGAAGATGTTGAAGCACCTCATGAAAGTGTCCAAATGGAGATAGAACCAGGGAAAATTCTGAATATCAATCCAGGTCTGTCAGAGTCCTAGAGGAAGCAGTTGATAGATGTTCTTCAGAAGTATAAGGAAGATTTCGCCTAGGATTATTTAGACATGAAGGGGATCCCTAATAACCTATACACCCATCACATATACATCAAAGAAGACTGTCATCCTATAAGATAGCCTCAGAGAAGGATGAATCTGACATTGAAGAACATTGTGAAAGAAGAGCTTCAGAAACTACTGGATGCAGGTTTTATTTACCCTATCTCAGATAGCCAATGGGTCTCACCATTGGTAATGGTCCCCAAGAAGAATGGCAAATGGCGAATCTTCATGGATTACTGGGAGTTAAATAAGGCAACGCAGAAGGATCATTTTCCTTTGCCATTTATCGATCAAGTCTTAGACACATTGGCTGGTAATAAATTTTTCTCATTTCTTGATGGGTTTAGTGGATATAACCAAATCTAGATTGCTTCTGAGGATCAGGACAAGACCACTTTCACATGTCCCTGGGGATTATTTGCATATCGGGTCCTTCCTTTCGACCTATGTAACGCCCCTGCGGCACTCCAGAGGGAAATTTTGGGAATATTCTCTGATTTGATAGATGATTGTGTTGAAATTTATATGGATGAATTCACTCCATATGGGGACTCATTCTTAGAGGGGTTGAAAAATTTAGAAAAAGTTCTTGAAAAATGTATACAAGCACATGTTTCCCTGAGTACAGTAAAATGTCACTTGATGATGGAAAAAGGAATTGTTGTGGGAAATTTTCTTTCGGCTGAAGGAATCAAGATGGACCCAACAAAAATAAAGGTAATTATGCACTTTCCAACACCTAAAACACCCACACAGGTACGTAGTTTCATTGGATGTGCTGGTTATTATAGGCGTTTCATAGAAAATTTTGCAAAAGTTGCACACCCATTATTTCAATTATTGACAAAAGATTCAGAATTTGTGTGTTCATATGACTATGATGCAGCCTTCACAAGAATTAAAGAATTATTCTGCAGTGCTCCGATTCTTAGAGGACCAGACTGGGCGTTACCTTTCCATGTTCACACAGATGCTTCTCAAACAACAATTGGTGCAGTACTAGGACAATAGGAAGATAAAGTACCTTATGCAGTCTACTATGTTAGTAAAAATTTGGTTCCTGCTGAATTGAACTACACAGTGACTGAGAAAGAGTTCCTTGTTGTTTTTTACACCATCAACAAGTTTCGGCATTATATTACCGGGTATTCTACCTTTGTGCACACTGATCATGCAACCATCAGGTATTTAATGAAAAAACCTGTTACCCCTGGTCGTGTTATAAGGTGGTTGTTACTACTATAGGAATTTGATATTACTATAGTAGATAAACCAGGGAAGGATAATGTGGTTGCAAATTTCTTATCTAGGTTAGAACATGATAGTAAGAATACACCAGTTGAAGATAATTTCCTAGATGAGCATCTTTTTGCAGTTTCTGCTAACACTCCGTGGTATGCAGATATTGCTAATTATCTTGCTATAGGTGAGGTTCCTCGTCACTTATCCTATAAGGAGCAAAGGAAGATCATTCACAAGAGTGCCCAATATTCATGGATGGCAGGATATCTTTTCCATACAGGGATTGACCAGTAGATTCAGCTTTGTGTGGAGAGAGATGATATTTATGAGATTTTAAAGGATGTACATGATGGACCCTATGGAGGACATTTTGTAGACAAATGAACAGGTCATAAAGTGCTGCAGATGGGATACTAGTGGCCCTCCATATTTTGTGATGCTCAGGATTATATTCGAAGGTGTGATAGCTGTCAGAGGATGGGACAACCTGGGAAAGTAGATGAAATGCCTCTCCAACCTCAGATAGTCCTTGAACCATTTGAGAAATGGGCCATTGATTTTGTTGGCCCCTTTAACCCACCTTCTCATTAGAAAGCCTACATCCTAGTTTGTATTGATTATGTAACCAAATGGGTGGAAGCTAGGGCAGTCGCAAGAGCAACAGAGCAAGTAGTGTCAGAATTTATTTTTGAAGAAATATTTTCTCAGTACGGGACTCCAAGAGAAATTGTATCAAACGGAGGATCACAGTTCACATCCATATGATAGAGAAATTGATGCAGAAATATGGGTTTAAACACAGAGTAACAACCCCCTATCATCCACAAGCGAATGGGAAAGTAGAGAGTACAAACAAGGTATTGGAAAATATCTTGACAAAGACAGTAGAAAGTCATCGTCGGGATTGGGCACAAAAAATTCTAGAAGCTCTATGGGCTTATAGAACAACATGGCAAAATACAATGAGGTTTTCTCCATTTGAACTAGTTTATGGGAAATCCCCCCTGTTTCCAGTAGAATTTGAAACAAGCACACTCAGGACAGCTCTGGAAGTAGGCTTAGATCTATCAGAAGCATAGAAACACCGACTGGAACAGCTGAATGAGTTAGATGAGATTCAATCAGCAGATTTACAGAGAAATACTACTGTTCAATAGCAGATAATGAAACGGCATGACAAATTTATCAAAACTAAGGTGTTTCATGAAGGGAATTGGGCGTTACTGTATGACTCCCGATTTAAGGATTTCAAAGGCAAACTTCACACTAGTTGGATGGGACCATATCAAGTGGATGCAGTGTTCGACAATGGAACAATAAGATTAATTACAATTGATGAGAATCAGACCACATTTGTGGTGAATGGAAATCGTCTAAAATTATATCATCACCCAACCTCTAAAGATGCCTTTGTTAAAAAAAAAAAGAGAAGAAAAAGAGAAAAGAAAATGTGGTTATTACTTACTTATTTGTGTTTTGCAAGAATAATAAAAGAATTATGGCCAGGAGGAAAGTAACATTCAGTGTGTTACTCCATCAGTTCTATTACAAAAGTAATTTGTTCCACCGATGCTGTTACACTGCCGCTCCTGTTACTCCGAAGTTGCTGCTACACTGCTGATGCTGTTACTCCGAAGTTGTTGCTACACTGCCACTGCTGTTACTCTAAAGTTGTTGCTACACTACAGATGTTGTTAATCCGAAGTTGCTGTTACACTGTCGATGCTGTTACTCCAAAGTTGTTGCTACACTACCGTTGTTGTTACTCCGAAACTGCTGTTACTTTGTAGTTGTCGTTACTCCGCAACTACTGTTACTCCGCAACTGCCGTTACTCTGTAGCTGTTGTTACTCACTATTGCAGTTAATCACCATTCACGACAGACATTTATGTTGTTACTCCACCTTAAGGTAAGTCCGCAACTACAACTCCGTTGATTTTATGGATTTAATTAAATATTCCAAAAGGACGGTTAAAACGTGCCGAGGATGACCATCATTTCAGTTGGGGGGAGGGTACCATCATAATGGCTGACGACATACTTAGTAAAGGTAATTATGACATACGACCCCCACCAAATCAAATTTAATGATCTTAAGTACTCTGTAATTATACCATTGAGTTGGGATGCATACTTGTACGCATAAAAGTCATATCAGTCACCTCTCAAACATTCCGCATTAAATCTTAGAATATCTAATAGTACTACTGCAATCTATCAATTAATTCCAAACGTACCAGTATTATTTTATCCATTATATTCGAAAGTGGCCATGACGTTATTACAGTTACCAACAATTCGGAGCCCTGTCACTCTCCCCTTCCAGCTAACTGTAGTCATCGTGCCGCTTCTGCCTCCACAACAATGGTTGGTCGATCTGTGTGCCATGAGTCCGATGATTCAACAAGAATCTGAAGCAATCAGGAAGTATGGTAGGTATTCGAAAATGCAGGTTGGGACGTTTACTTTGACAGGTTGAATGGCTGGGACGAAGAAATTACAATGGAATTTGCATTGAATCTGGAGGAAGGAGTTTCTCGGGTTCGTGGACTTGAAATTCCAGTCACAGAGGAAAATATTGCGGAGGTCAGTGGACTGCCACAGGGTGGAGAATGCTGGTTTTCCAGAAGAACCCCTCTTCCGGAATTCCTCGAAGCTTTTCTCCAAGCCAGAGAGAGCATCGCGCAGAAGGGCCGAGGATACGATAGAACTTTATTACCGCGACCATGGGGAGAAGTTGCAGAGGCTATGATTAAATATATAACATGCGAGGGAAGATATTCCACTATCTTTAAATACCACCTGTGCATATTGGCGCACTTGCGGTTTACCCAAGCGGAAGCCTTTTCAATGAACGCACCATATTTTCTTCTAAGAAGCCTGAATTTGATGGCAAACTCGGCTCGGGAGGCGTGGCAAGTGTTGGCAGTCCTTTCCCACCATGGGCTAGTGTGGTTGTTAGTGTTGAATTCCATTTAAAAGATTCTGATTCTATGGGAATGGTTTCGAAACTACATAGAGGAAGAAATAGAAGCTACCATGGTTGCTAGGGCAGAGAAACCGGAAGCTATGTAGGAGGACGAAGAAGAGGACGAAGTTGTGCAGGGAGATGAAGAGGATGATTATGTTGATCAGGAGGAGCTTGAGGAAATGGAGATGGAGACCGAGGAGTGTGAATAAGAGTCATCTCTCCAAATGCAAGGTGAATCGATTGAAGCCGCAAAAATTCCTACTGGCACTTCGGCCGAGGCTGCTCCACAAGAACCAGCCCAGTCTGCGGAGCTAGTTGAGCAGGTAGATAGTGCAATGGGCACAGAGGCCACTCCAGAGGGATCCCCTGTTAATATGGAACCTGTGGAGGAAGAATTCGTGACCACTCTGATAAGAGAGACTACAGGGGAAATGGCGGGAGAACCAAGGAGTGAGGCCAACGCTGCTCCACAAGAACCAGCGTTGACCTTAGAACTGAATGGAGAGAATTTGTTCCAGTTTCCTATATTTTTGCCTAAGGGAGCGTGGGTAACCCGTTCCCCATAGAAAAGAGAAGAAGAAAGTGTTTCCATTCCTATGGCTTCAAATCTAAAAAGAAGGCTACAACCGGAAGAAACCCCAGTAGGCACATTAGCACAAGGGCATCTTACCGGGACACCATTGTTTGAGGAGAGTGTACCTGACAAGAGAACAGCCATTGGTGGAGAGGAGGGACCAAGCAGAGCGGTCCCGACGAATGCACCAATGGCGCATGAAGGCATAAAAAGAGTAAAACAAGAAATAATTGAAGAAGAACAGGCGGTGGAAATTGGACCCACTATCGGCCCGACAGAGGCAGTTCCAAGGGACTCACCTCCAGCTGCCGAAGTTGAGGGAATATAGGTTAAGCAAGAGGAAGCAGAGTTGTGCGGGCTGCAAAGACCCCCTATCAAACAAAGATACCAACATCAGTTCAAGGAAACCATGCGGTTAAAGGTGGAAGTAAGGAGTTTGAGAAGAAGAGTGCATAGAATGTAGAAGAAAATAAATAAGTATAAATGGCAATCCAAGACATCTAAAGTTGCCAAGGTCGAAGCAAGAACCGAAACATATCCAATTGAACAATTATTTGAAGCCAGAGAGTATGCCTTGATGGTCTAACTATAGACGTGGAAGTCTACTGCGGCCCAGTACAAGAACGAGATCAAAATAATGGAAGAAAGAGCCTCCACAACCATTTTTGGATATGTGGAGCGTATATATATTATGAAGTTAAGGCATGCAAAGCAGCAGCTCAAGATGGAGTAGCTGGAAAATCAAGTGGTCGAGCTGAATAATGACAAGGAACAAATGTTCAAATTGGTGCAAGAGGTGATGGCATGTCGTCCCCCTGATTCTTGCTATTATTTAATTTTACATGAAAGTTTTCTTTTATTTTGCATGGAGAGTATTAAGAATGAGGTCAGTTATGAGATTGAATATGGCATACAATTCCTCCGGATCATGAGAAATCATGATGTGCCAACTCAACATTTGATGTGTGGGTTTTATCTGCATGGGTATTTGTTACAGTTGGACAGAGACTTTAATCCAGTCCCATATGTAGGATACATCCATCTGAGGGCCCTCACGTCTTATAATTTCAATCAAATTCATTGGTAGAAGGCTTGTGATACTTTTGAGTCCAATAAAGTCACAATGCCATTTATAGTAAGAGGGGAACATGGGAGGTCAGACACATTGTACAATAAGCACCATGCCTTTTTGAAATTTGAGAAGAACAAAGAAAGAATGCTAAGGACACAAAGGTGGTGCCTTGATCTTTGTACTAATCAATTAACTGTTTCTCAAAAAGAGGCCCTCGATTGTTGTCAGAAAAGATGGATGATGTCACCAATAACTGTCCGGAATAGAGACCCATTTGGGGTGCCTAATTTTCCGCGAGCACTTGCCAGGGTACCCAGATATGTGGCATGCGTCCAAACATGTGGGATTCAGTGGATGGGGCTTCGGTTCCAGTAACCTATTATTTGGCTTCCTGCAGAAGTCTATACCCCTACATATAATGTTCCGGCAGACTCGTGGAAAGAGGTCCTCCTTTCATATGGGTTTAAAGTTCCTGGGACAGAGATGGCCTTAGAGTATAATCTTGCCAGGCTTCATGAAGCTTACAGTTTGTAGAACCCAGACCTACGGAGGCAGCGGGCTGCATGAGGACATGCAGAAAGCTAGTTGGGGGGAGATGTTGGGCACCGAATCTGGCTATCTCTCTGCCCATTTTTGTCATCTGTTCTGACCCTTTTTATTTAATTACCTATATTTTCCATATTAAATTCACGAGGTAAATACCCCTAACTTGTCCAATTGGAATATTTTAATTCATGAAGTAAAGTCACAGAGTTTTACCTAATTGCGGTACTAAGATCTGTGTTTGAATGAAGATTGGAAAACAGGAACCCTTGCTCCAGCAGTTTGCAACAGAATCAGTAACAGCTAGCTAAAGGGGGATCGCGCAGTTGGAATCATGATTCCCTGGGCCTATTCTCGACCCTTTCTTTATCCAGGTTATCTGCTGTTCGTGCTGTTCCAACCAAAGTCCATTTCTGAACGCGCGGTTATCATGTTTCAGGGAAATTTGTTATTCCCTTGTACTGTGTATAAAATGGACATTGTTCCTGTAATTGGGGGTTCCTAAAAGGAGATTGTAATCACATTTTATAGATCAATAAAATATTGTTGGTTTTTATATTCTAAAGCGTTTCGTGAGAAACACAGCCCTGATAAGAGAGTTGGGCCTGCTCTTCTGATCAGGTGTTGTGTCTCTGTATGTGTGTGAGTTATTTCTTGTTATGATTGCTGTTATTATTTCTTACTGTTAAGACTATTTTGAATGTCCAGCATTTAATTTTACTTCACGGCAATGTTTTCAATCTTAACCATAACCCTTGGTTGAACGGATTGTGCGTTTTTTCCTGCATATACCTTTCACGTTGCCTTGAAAGGATACGCTCCCGGATTGATAAAATTAATGTCGGATTAGGGTGGATAAATTATCCCTACCTGAACAACAACAATTAAGGAGGCTAAAAAACTGAAAGAAACAATAGTGGGGCCCCAAGTGGAATAAGCGTGTGGCCACCAATATCCACCTCGATCAACAATGGTATTTAATATACTCATCTAATCATTAAATATTAAGGAACATATCACATACTCACATAATGTCATACAAAATCAAGGTTAAGAGAACTTCCTGTATTTGTGAAAATCACACATTCACTTGGAACAATAGGTTCCAAGCATAGCCAAAGGAATTCTCACCCGATTCCTTTCTTTTAACTTTTTACATTTCTGCAATTGGGTCCTATTATGTGCTATCACATTCACCCAACTATTATTTATATGAACATAAACAAATCAGTCGTTACCTTCCCATGCCAATACCAAGCATGTTTTTCTACAACTATTCACATATGCTAGCCACATGTTCCAAGATCAAGATATCGTGCCTATTAATTTGAAATCCTCATTTTAACAAGATTAGCATCACCAAATCAAAGTCAGTCTTTTACCAAGACTAACAACCATGAAATAGTTTGCAATCAACTCAAAGTCATTAGCCATAGTGCTACAAATAGCACCCACTTGCACTCATGTGCATATCAGTTGTATCATCACATATTGTGTTAGTATAGTTGTCTTAAAACAAGAAAATTCCTTCATGCAATATCATAAGAACATACTCATATCATTCACTTAATAAAACATTAAAACAATACTTTAAGGGTGCATAAGTGTAAAATCCATAATCAAAATTTATTAGCATACATATACGTATAAAACCACTTAATGGTAGAAAATGTTTCATTAATGCACTCACAACTTGTCATAATATGCATATAAAAAAGGTGTCACCTATGCCATTCTCTCTTCAACACCTTATTTTCCATAGTCTTGGTTCCTCAAAGCTACATACAATAATCTCACTGGTTTCCCAATTGCGTTGTCAACTTACTAATGGTTACCTAGTCACCATTAACCAAGGCTTAGTCATTTGAATCATGTTATTACAAAAAAATGGGAGTCTTTATACATGCACATCCATTACTGTATGCACCTAGCATACCTTCATGCATATAGCATGTCATTATTCAATATCTATTTGATGGATATGCATCTCTAAATTTATTCATATCTAGAATTTTATCATGCACTTGCTATTATTCATCGTCTCATGACAAGTTATTAAAAAATCAAATAAAATTATAAACAACCAGGAGTTAATTTAAGATATCCCCCCTCATAATTTCGACTACATCACTTAGCCGTGAAATTTTGCAACCATCATTGAACTTATCTAGGGAATATAGTCAACATTCTGCATTTGATCAAGATGCATCAATCCTGGTAAATGATCTAAAGCTACATCCCCAATTGTTTGTGCCTCCTGAGCATTGTAGATCTGAGGAATAGCACCCTGATATGATGAAAAATACCTCTTGTGATAGTCTCGACCACAAGTATAAAACTTCAACGGTTCTCTGTCACTGACTTTATTATGCTACTAACATGGAATCCATCTTGAGATCGTAGAATTCCTTGTCCTTTCCATTATAATATCTCTCAGATAGGTACTTCTACCTAAAGAGTATTTCACTTTATTCCCAATTCAACTCCTCTTCTGTGATGCATTTGAAACGCTTGACATCATCCCACCAGATATTTGCTTTTCCTATGAGACTGAAAGTGGCTATCTCAGCTTTCATATTCTCTAAGTAATCATGAAGTCTACAAATTTCCTCATTCCAAGAAGCCATGCCTCCACATCTTCTGATTTTTTCAACTCACCATAAAAAGTATGAGGCTTGGATTTATTAAATTCCTCTGGTAAATACTCCTTATCACTTATCCTATAGTGATGTTGGTGGTTGTCGAGGCAATTTAATTACCTATCATTTAATTGTCAACCCGGGGGTTTCGTAAAACTTGCAAAGAATGCATGCACTATATATGCTAGAAATTAACCTTTAATTTATATTAATCTAACTATGAAATCAAATGATGAAAAACCAAAAAAATAAGGAAACTGAAATCAATCTACATAAAGGAAAAAATTAATCTATGAAAGGCAATTCAAATCTTATTCAAAAAAGTTGTCTGATATGAACGTGCACACAATCACTTGAAAATGAATCTTTTAATATATGAATGAAAATAAATCTAATCTACTTGTATGAAATGAAAAGTTGATCTATTCACATATTTGCATGACTAAAATCAGACTTAATCTAATGAAACCTTATCTAGGAAATCATTCAAAACACACTTACTAGAATTGAAATCTTAATATACTATGCACACTTGCATAAATGGGAAAAATAATCTACTTGCACGATTGAAATCAAATTTAACAAGAAAGTAAATTTACGCTAATGAAAGAAAGTCTAGTATAGAAAAGCAAGAAATATTTAATCTATGAAAAATAGGAAATCTAATCTGCCACATATGTATAAGTGGAAATCTAACCTATCACACATGCATAAATAGAAATATAAACTACGACACACTTGCATAGAATTGGAAATCTAATCTAGGAACACTTCATGAATTCAAAATCTAAACTTCTTGCAAGAATTAAAAAGAATGAATTGAAATATAAATAATCTTAAATACAATGAAAGCAAAGTGACCAATCCATCTAAACCTGCAAGAGCACACACACAAAATTAGCATATGAAAACTAAAGTTATGAAAGCATGTAAATGAACATAAAAGAAATAATAACATAGCATGAAATGAAAACTAAACTAAACATAAACAAATGAATGAATTTATGATATAATCTCACAAATTTAGGTGGCCAATCCAATTATGCATGAGGATGGCAAGTGAAGAAGCTCCATATGCAAGAAAAACCAAATCAAAGTGAAAGAACACTCATGAGTATGGTGCCACATATAATTATTTATTCGAAAAATGAGCATAAGTCCAAAATTTACACATGACTTTGAGAGGAGAAGGCTCTCCTATTTATACAAAAAAATAAGAAGCTACCTCATTAATGAGGAACCACTATTCTCTCCCTAGATCCATAACAATCTCAACCAGTTAGACACATATCTATTTATCCATGATTTTTCTCCATGAGATATGGTTGTAATTCTTATCCCAAATCTTCCTCCAATCTTGAAGAGAATTCGAAATTGATCCTTGGAGGCCACATAAGAATGTCTTGGAAGCTTCCAAATGACCTACACTTGTCATGAAACTCAGGCCACTTTTAGATATTAGCAAGTTTATGTCAATTTTCTAATTTTTAACCATTAATTCACTATAAAAACTTGAAAAATAAAACTTTAGGAAAATAAAATTATGAACCCATATGATGATAGAGATTTAGGGTTATATAGTGACCAAGTGATGGAATGAAGGTGATAAAGGTGAAATGAGGTGTAAATGAAGTGAAAACATATGTCATTTTAAAGAAATTTTGGAGACCCAACATACCACCCAACTAGAGTGATTGCATGTCCTCATGCAAATATTGCATTAATTCCTTTGATTTGCTTGCACCGTATTTTCTTTTGAATGAGTTTGGATTATATCAATTCTATTTAAACTTTGCATTCGATTATATTTGACAATTTCATTTTTTTTGCAAATTATTCCTTGTCATATATTGAATTGCAACATGTTTGGTTGGTTCTTGTGTGGAAACCAAATTTTAATTGGTATTGATTCATGTGTATCAATACCTCGTTTCTTTTTGGTGCAACAACGTTCCTTTAACATTTTGAGAATGAATCTTTAAATCAGCCATATAATATGCTCATTATTTAGTCATCATTTTTCAAATCATACAATTTTTGAACCATAATGAAATCATAATTGATTAGGACAAGTATGTTAGGATGAAATGCAGTGAAACATAATGAAGTGATATGAAAAGTGATCATAATAAATGTTCCTTTGCCCCTCCAACTAAAGGTGTTTTCAGTTTTTAAATGAGAAAGGAAATATGGTGAAGTATTTTCCAAAAAATATAATTTTAGTATTTAAGGAACTATATGATTAAAAGCTAGAAAAGAACATACCTTTACTTACCTAAGAAGTGGACAACTTGTGCATATGTAAAGAAGTGTAGATCTTTCTGCTGAATCATGGAATATAATGTAGAATTTCATCTGATTCTTGGTTGCATAAATGGTGGATGAGGTCGTGAAAGTGGATTTTTTATTTTTGCTATTAAATCTGTTGTATTCACTGCAAAAATGTTGAAGTAATATAGTCTTCACCTACCACAAAAGTTGATGGTACAATTCTAGTCATGCGAAAAATGTGTTGCTATTGAGCATGAAGAGAAGTCATTGGCTTACCGTCCATTAATGAATGTAATTAACCAATGTGAGGAAAACTCTCCATTAATTTCAGCGTGTGCCAAGGTACCTAAGTACATCTTGAAAAGTGTGAATAGATGACCTGATGTTGAGCCACTCGCAACATCCAATGATTAAGGGACATTGATGTATTCCCATGATTGTTAGTGAGAGAATTTGTTATTAATTCATACAAGCCTCAATGTACTAATAAGGACTACAGCCTTGATCCTAGATAATGTGTTGACGTTGATAGGCAAAGAATTGTTAGAAGGGGGGCATTAATGAATCCCCCATCATCTAACGCAAGTATGGAATAATGATTTTGGAAGGACCATGGATGAAAATTTGCATGAAGCAGATTTATTTAATGGAAAGGAAAATGACAAGAGCGTAAACAAGTGAACCGAAATAAAAAGGAAAAATCAGCATGTAGGCGAGCTGAATGTCTTTATTAATGAGTTACTGAATGGAAATTATGAAAAATGTGAAGGAAACATGCGACACTTGGAAGGAAAAATGTGACGATGATGTTTAGCAAAAATGTTTGAATATCTTGTGAGTTTGGAGAGGAAAAGTGATGGCATTTATGGATGACAGAAATGGATCTAATTGGTTCATATTTCTTGAAATTGGTCGTAGCAAAACCAATCATGCATAAATTGGCTTCCTTCAATTATCCGATTGTCTTTGAACCTGAAAACAAGCATGGCACTAAAATTGCAATAAAACGTAAGTGTGTTCAAAGAGAACTGATCAATTTCTCTCAGTCCTATGAAAAAAAATATGCACATGTCTTCATTTCAAATTATCATGGTTAGTCCAATTTCACAATTGCGATAATAAATCCAATTTCTAAAAAAATGACGACATGCACAATTTACTCAGTTTACGTTTAAACCATAGCATTTCATAAAGATAAAGAAATGTTATTTTTCAAATGCTTAATGATTCCTACAAAACAATATTCGATCAAAATTCGCCAATCAATCCTGCAGATAAATTGCCCTTATAGTTCTTCTTCTTCCCTGCATCATGCTTGAAAACGTAATATTAGACAAAACTAATGATAAATTTGGACCATAATTTCGATAACAGAAAAACTAAATGTTAACAAAATTCATTTTGAAATTAAATTTAGTTAAGGTGAGCTATTTCACCTTTATTCAATTAATTTTATCTTATGTTTTCTGATTCTTTCCTTTGTTTCTCGCTTTGACGGGGTTTTTCAGCTGCAACACTGCGCAGTTTCTGTAGTTAAAATCATGCATGGACAGTTAGGTGTACACAGCTATGAAAGTAATTAGTATAATATTTGAATATAATAAATACCTTTTCTATAAAAACGAGCAAATTCCTACTTTTTTTATTGATGCAATAAACAAATTTTATTAAAAAGGTTTTTTTTTTTTACTAGATTAAAATAAATGGAAAATTTTCGAGAAATAATTTTGGATATTGAACTCGTAGTCTTGTTTTATTTTCATCTTACTTTTGTGTACTCGCCACTATCACTTTCTCTACATTTTTCTGATTCTGTTACTCTAGTAGATCAGGTAAAACCCGATCTATTGCATGGCCACAACTATCTGTGCATTAAATTCTAAATCTGTTTTTCTCACGCAACCTGGAAAATAAGGCTCCAAAGAACCCCGAAAATCTCTCAACTGTTACGAATTTGAGGAAATCTCTTGGGCTAAACATAATTCACCCCGTTCTGAGAAAAACCATGTTTTATTTTTCTGATATTCACCCCCAATTGGTCACAAAATGCGTTTTAAAATTATGGGTCAAAACTGCTGTGTTTTTTGGCTTCTACTCTGAAAACGAAATCAATTTCTTCTAGAATGACTGCTAGATCTTCGTAACAACTCCATGAATGTGTGCAGTTGTTAACACACCACCGAAATTTTTTAGTTAAAATCAAACTCTTCTACTTGGCTTCAATTATTCACCAAATCAATCTTCCGACTACACAAACCATCAAGTTATTAAACAAGGCGAACAAATATAATATTTAAAATTTGTAATATTGTTTTGGAAATTAAAATGAAACGGTGGTTGTGATTGATCGCCAGTTTTCCACAGAGCAATCTAAATGAAACCTCTAGATGGTATTAAACCCATAATTGCAGAAAAAAGAAAAAACTTTCATTCAATTTCATTACACTTGGAAAATAGCGAAACATGCAGTGAGATTTGTTTTTATTTTGAACTCGTCCACCCCCAAGGGGGAAAAAAAACGGATCTAAATTATACATATTACGATTTTAATTGTTGATCCAACAGTAAGAGGGTTTGCGCGTGTAATGAATTTTTTTAATTTGCAGGTTGTATTGAAGCTTATTCAAGGTTGAAGCCTCAGTAGCAGAAGAAAATGAAATCTGGACCCATGGCTCAACCTATACATATCGTAACACTATGCAACAACTTGATTTCGATGATCCATCGTTTCATTCATTCATGTTTCCATGGCATTTTATTATATATATGGGGTTGGTTGGTTTTAATTTTCAAATGCAATGCATTCGTTTTGACTTTTATTTTATTTACATTTGTTATGTTTTGTTTTTAGTGTCACGTGCGATGTTTTTATATGTTTTTTGTTTGGAATGCATTCGTTTATGTTTGTTTTAGTTTGTTTGTTTTGGATTTTTAATGTTTTGTTTTATTTCTTTATTATATTATGTGTTGTTTGTTTTTAATATTTTTTATTTTATTATTATTATTATTATTATTTTGAATGGTTTGTTGTTTGTTTTATTAATTTTTATGTTTTTGTTTTTGTGTTTTTATTTTTTTCTTTAAATGTTACATATTTTAAGAAACACAATTCGAATTATCCACAGTATCAATAAAACTTGGTCGACGTGTCGAATTTCAATGGGGATCTTTCTTCAGGACAGATTGTGAATGAGAGCTTAAGAGGAGAATAGGTTAGAGATAAATAGTGAAAAAACTAATTAGACTAAGAAAGCCAACTATTCATATAATTTTTCATATAATATAATTTTTATATATTTTTAATTAATTGATTAAAATTCTACATTATTAATTATTAGATAGATTATTATTAATAACGATTATAATGTAATAATAATAATTATTAATATCTTATATTAATAAGTTCTACATCTTTTTTATGTGTTTTTAATTTTATTCAAAAATAAAGAATCTACTTTTGAAATTTTTGAGAAAATGTAATTAGGTATTTTTTTTGGATGAATTTTGAATTTTGATTCTAAACTAACACATTCAAATTTTTTTTTATTTTTTATTTTTATTTTTCCAGGTCACACGAGAGCCTACTCATCAATTTGTCAATTCTCTTCAAATGAAAACAAAAAACAAAAGAGAATTGATTTTATTTCAGATTTTACATTTTCCTTCCTTATAAACATGGATTTTTTTATTGAAAATATTTCTATGTGGCTCTTACTGCACCACTACAGACCCAATAAAGACACATGAAAGAAATGAAAATTATAAAAGCTTTAAAAATTTTAAAATTTAATCAAGAACTAAATTAAGAACCTAAATGCAATCAAATCTGATTTTATTTTTCTAGTTTATCCTATGTTATTTGATTTTTTATTTTTTAAGTATATGAATGTTTTCAATGGAGCCATTTACGGATTACAATTTCTGAAATGCCCATATCCAAATTTTAAAAATGTACCTGGTTGCGTGTGAGGACATGAGAAATAATTTTCATTTTTGGATCCAGTGCAAAGATTAGATGAAGGTTGAATGAATGTCGCGACATAGTTACTTGTTAAAACCATTCCTTAATATAATCTTTGCACTCCAAAGAATGTTTGATCTGCATTCTAGATATTTCATCCATAAATGGTTTAGTGTCGAAAATTTTATTCTACAAAAAAAATGATTGAAATATATGCAGCTAAATGGTTTATGCATCTACATGTTTTAACCATGCATCTAGGAATAAAATAAAATAAAATCTAGACTGAAAGCTAGTTTCTATGCACACTTCCCTAGCAACGATGTCAAAATGTTGAGGCAATTTAATTACCTATCATGTAATTGTCAACCCCAGGGTTTCGTAAAACGTGCAAAGTGTGCGTGCACTATATATGCTAGAAAATAACCTTTGATTTAGATTAATATAACTACGAAATCAAATGATAACAAACCAAAAACATATGGAAACTGAAATCAACCAACGTAAAGGAAAAAAATAATCTATGAAAGGAATTTCAAATCTTATTCACAAAAGTTGTCTGATATGAACGTGCACACAATATTTTAAAATGAATCTTTTAATCTAGGAATGAAAATAAATCTAATCTACTTGCATGAAATGAAAAGATGATCTATACACATACTTGCATAATTGAAATTAGCCTTAATCTAATGAAATCTATGAAAATAGGAAATCTAATCTAGGAAAGCATTCAAAACACACTTACTAGAATTGAAATCCTAATCTACTACACACACTTGCATAAATGGGAAAACTAATCTACTTGCATGATTGAAATCAAACCTAAAAAGAAAGTAAATTTACGCTAATGAAAGAAAGTCTAGTCTAGAAAAGAAAGAAATATTTAATCTATGAAAAATAGGAAATCTAATCTACCACATATGTATAACATGGAAAATTTTAGGGGCTAATATTCACACGTGGGCTAATTTTCCATGCTTTTTCCAGAAAAAAGATTCGCCAATTTCCATTTTTTTTAAAAATTGATTCGCTCAAATTTTATAGTATAAAAATATTTTACCCTAAAAATCGCCAAAGATCTATATATACTAATATAAAATGATTACAAAACTAAATATTTTTACAAGAATAGCATCAAAAATTTTACAATTCACATATTGGGGACTACTAAGATTCGCCAAGTTTTTAAACCTTAAGATAAACATCCATCCTTAAAATTTTTCCTGATGTATAAGTGGAAATCTAAACTATCACACAAGCATAAATATAAATCTAAACTACGACACACTTGCATAGAATCAGAAATCTAATCTAGGCACACTTCATGAATTAAAAATCTAAACTTCTGGGAAGAACTAAAAAGCATGAATTGAAATCTAAATAATCTTAACTACAATGAAAGAAAAGTGACCAATCCATCTAAACCTGCAAGAAAACACAAACAAAATGAGCATTATGAAAGCCTGCAAATGAACATAAAGGAAATAATAACAATGCATGAAATGAAAACTAAATTAAACATAAAGAAATGAATGAATTTTTGATACAATCTCACACTCATTTAGGTGGCCAATCCAATGATTCATGGGGATGGCAAGTGAAGAAGCTCCATATGCAAGAAAAACCAAATCGAAGTGAAAGAACACTCATGAGTATGGTGCCAAATCTAATTTTTTATTGAAAACATGAGCATAAATACAAACTTTACACATTCATTTGATAGGAGAAGGCTTTCCTATTTATACAAAAACATAAGAAGCTACCTCATTAATGAGGATCCATTGTTCTCTCCCTAGTTCGCTAAAAATCTCAACCAATTAGACACATATCCCTTTATCCATGATTTTTTTCCATGAGATATAGTTGGTTCCTATCCCAAATATTCTTCCGATCTTGAAAAGAATTCGAAATTAATCCTTGGAGGCCACATAAGAATGTATTGGAAGGTTTTTAAATGACCTACGCTTTTCATGAAACTCAAGCCACTTTTAGATATTAGCAACTACCTGTCATTTTTCTGATTTTTAACCGTTAATTCACTATAAACACTTGAAAAATATAACTTTAAGAAAATAAAATTATGAATCCATATGATGATAGGGATGTAGGGTTATATAGTGACAAAGTGATGGAACGAAGGTGATAAAGGTGAAATGAGATGTGAATGAAGTGAAAACATGTAATTTTAAAGACATTTTGGAGACCCAATAGTGGCGATGACGATGATGTCTCCCAGAAGTAGAGCTAGAATGAAATCCATGCATACTAGCCCTCCTCTCAGGTGTGTCCAAGAGTCTACCACCCTTTAACATATCATCCCTATCCATCCTATATATTTTCTGAGACCTGCTTCCATATCCACCATTAGCAATTCTTCTTGTCTATTTCCATGAACAGTCCCAAACTGTCGATGCTTCTGTAATTATGAAAGACTTTAAATGATAATTGCATTAGCCTCAACTTGATTTTATTTCACTTTTACAAGCGTTTCCCGAGCCTCAATCAACCACTCATTATCATATTTTCAACTTATGATCTTTACCTTCATATTTCTTAATGTATTTTCTAGATGAGGAGAGTCTCCCTCTCCTTGATCCCCAACGGATTTCTCCCATCCCACTAACTTATCCTCTAGCATGTATGGGGAGTCATATGAACTCTAATCAACCATTCTTCTCTTCATCCCCTTACCTTCTATTTTCCTACAACATACCATTGTTAGAAAAAATAAAATGCATAGTCAAAATCATTATCGATTTACCACTGGTGAGGCCATTGCATCTGCAAAGGTCAATCTAGATGAGCATAATACATAACAATATCAAAGAATATTAGCTCATTCATGAATCAAGATAATGGCACCAAAAATATGTCAACATCATGTACATGTATATAATAGAAATAACCATAAAAAACTAATGCACATGTATGATAAACACCTATATAATTGACATGCCACCAAAAGAATAAAACAACTGACAAGTGTGAACGTTATCCATATATATTTGCATAAAAATATGCATTTACCCCGAGGTCCAGTGTTGTGAAATTTTTCTGATACAAATATGTAACACCCCACCCCAAATTTACCAAAATTTACGTACTTACCAGGATAAAAATGAGCTAAGAGTGACTATGCATGACCCAAATCCTAAGATTCAATTATGGAAATGGGGTTCACTTTTTCAAACGTACTACAACACCCAAGGGCACCTGATCACACTAGTGTCCATGAAATTTCACTGGTGATCATTCTCCCTGAGTCTAGGCCACTCCTTGACCTAGATTAAATCCCACCCACACACATAAATTATAGTCAGTGCAACCAAAGGGGTCCATCGACATGCACAATTCAACCTTAGTGTAGCCACAACTGGGATTACCCATTTATGAGAGTGCAGCAAGAGACTGTGTTTCATATTTTTAGGGCTTTCCTAAAGGTCAACTAACTAGAACTAGCCAAAAATCTATCAACAATTTATATAAGGCTTCATACTTTGTTCTTAGGCTCCATTCTTGCTCAATACACTACAAGGAAAAGACCCTCTAGCAGATGTTTTTGAGGAGAAACTTATAAAAATACCCCAAACATTCGTTTCTAGTGGAGGTTACTAGAGGAGTTTGGCGGGCGAAGGTTTTTGTGGATGATTTTCGTCTGATGTGCTTATCATCAAAAACTGCACCAGTGCATTCAACAACAGAAGGCACTGGTGTGCACAAAACATTGGCACACTGGACTTTGTGCGCTTCGTACACACCTGCCCGGTGTGCCTTATTACTGTAGCGCACCGGTGCTTTACAAATATTCCACACCAGTGCCTCATAAAACACCGTGCCAAAACAGAAACTGTCTGGTGCAGCCTTAAGCAACCGCACCGGTGTGTCTATAAAACCATGAGCACCAGAACAGAGTTAAATAAATAAAAAATTACAGCCAAAAAACCGCATTCTTCACCTTTCTCAGTGCTCCAGAGCTCTCAAGCACCGATGCAATTTATCCTTGTCTGATCCACCCTGACATCGGTGCTCCCATTGCACCCATTGCACGCACTGCTATTGTGCATTGCCCACCAATCTCCAGCTTGAATTTTGTAAAACAGTGGAAAAATTTTCTTTTGAAAATTCTACAGCCAATATGCCTCCTCGATGGCCAAATGTATAGTTATTTTTCTTTTTCTTCCATAATTAAGCCTTTTAGCGGACTAGAATTTCAAAAACCCTTAAAATTAACCATTTAAAAGAAAAAAAAAATTGTCGCATAGTGTGCTCGAGCCATTTGATTTGCACCGGTTCGCGGTGCTGCCTGTAAATTTACAAGCCATACCACAACCAGTGCTAATGGTATCCACACCGGTGCTAACGGTATCTGCATCAGTTCCTCGATGGCACCAAAAGGAGCATTGTGTTATTTTAAAATTTTAAAAAAAGTGCAGTGCTGTCGTTTATGTTAGAGTCAGCCTTTGCAGCCTTCCTCCAGTGATCAAACATGCTCTTACAAAGTGATTTTAAGGTGTCAAGGTCAAATTTTGTCATTTCAAAGAGTCTTCAAGCAAAATTTGGTCACTAGGCATTAGGTCTAGGGTTTGCTTTCACTCCTTCCAAAGTTGTCCAAGTGTCAGTCCATGTCACCATTCAGCTGAGTGTACCATCATTCAGAGGGTTTTCATCATCATGTAAAGTTCCATTGGGTCATTTTACACCTTGTTCATGCTTCAGTTGTGCCTTGGTAAGGTCCATTTCCCTCACCTAGGGTTTTGGAGGTAATTTCTCTTGGACGGTCAAATCATTGGAAAAACTTGTATCCTGATGTTCACACACCTTCCCCTATCCTTAATATACCTTATTAAACACTTCCCATCACTAAGATCCCTCAAATTCTTCATTTTTTCACAAACCCTAGTTTCTTGCCACAACTTGGCAATTTTCTAGGCTAGGCCTGTGTTTTGCCCTTTTGGACCCCTTCCCCTCACTCAATCTCTGTGATTCCACTTTCCCCTGCTTCCTAACATCCCTACCTACTTCCCAAAATTTCTCCAAGAATTTAGAAGCCCCCTATCCCTTTCATTTCGCTTCATTTCGACAAAATCCCTTGTTCCACACATCGGGATCGGTTTCACTCAAAAGATGTTTCAGAGCAATAAAAGATGAAATTTGGGAAACTGAGAGAGGTTTTTGTCCACAAAATTCCAAGGAAGAAAAACCTCCTTCATTTTTTACACAGGTATCATTTTTTTATAGAAATGTCAAAAATACCGTTGCCTCAGGAGAATTGAATGCACCTCTGAAGTGACCTTGGAAAAATCAAGATTTCTCCTAGAATGTTTGGCCAAATGACTTGCATGATGAGTCAAATGCTAACTAGACAAAAATAACTTTCCAATGAGCTATCATGAGCTCAATTTGGAGTTGAGGAAGACCTTCAAAAGTTGACTGCAACAGCGCTCTGCCTTGAGGCAGCCTCATTCTGCTCATTTTGACTAGTGTTGGGAGATTTGGTTTTTGATAGGGTAAATGGAATCCAAATTGCATAATTCTACTTGTGTTGGAAAGTAGACTCCAATATCTTTCCAACGAGCTATCACACGCCCGATTTGGACACCGGGAAGGCCTCCAAAAGCTTCCTGCAAGAGAAACGCGACCCACTTGAAGTGGATGCGACCCACTTGAAGTGGATGCGACCCACTTGAGGGAAATGCGACCCACAGAGCAACAACACCCAGAATTTAATTTTTGCACCCAGATTCGAGCGATAACATAGTGGCGACCATACTGGGGAAGAAAATGGTTTGCTTGTTACTTTCATTTGCTATAGACGGAGTCTGAAGTCACGCCAGGTAGCCTTCGAACTGCACATTGCTCTGCGAGTGCATAGTAGATAAAAGCTGCTTCAGTCGATCTCCGGTTTAGCTTGTGAATGTGTCCCTTGATTTGCGAATTCCCCCAGTACGTGTATCAAGTTCAGATCTGATCGTTGATGGTGAACAACGGTCAGACATCGCAAGGCTGAAATCATTCACCTGGCGACTTCATTCACTGAAAGATCCAGGCAATCAATGCTTCATGGTGATTTCACTGCAGGGAGATCAGTAGCTATGAAATTTTCAAGATGGACCGAATCACAAGAAGATACGCTCCCATGAGCCGAGATCACATTCCAGGTTTTCCGAATAAGATGCCCAAGGTAGATTGGTCAAGGAATCTGCCTACGTTTAATGATGATGGTAAGAAAGATGCTGCTTTACATCTGATTAGATTTCACATGCATATTCGCAAGTTGAAGGTGGCTTTTCCTGAAGATTGTTTGATGAAGATATTCCTAGCCACTCTGGAAGGTGAAGCCCAATCTTGGTATGAAAATTTGCCGCTGGCCTGTATGTATTGTTTAAAGGATTTTCATGCCTTGTTCATTGAAAGATATCAAGTATCTTATCCATCATTAAATTTAGTTCATGACTGTTGCAAACATGCTTCTATTTTTATTGAAAGCCTTGAGAAATATTATGAAGATGATAATTTTATGGATGATGAGATCATGGAAGCCCTATATGAAAATCCATTTCAGCAGCATAAAGACGATCATGAAAATTTGCAGCAGGATCAAGATCTTAGTGTGGTGGAAGATGAAGGAATTTTGAATCTTGACAGTGAACAGGAATTATATGAAATGGATCAGCAGTATGAGGAAAGTTTGTATACTCCTTCACTTGAAATCAATGAAGACAATCATTGTTTGAGCCAAAGAAAACAGAAGGTATTATCTCCTCTGTCTGAAGATGAGATAGATCAGCTATTGAAAGGTTATGTTCCAGCTCAAGTTAACTCAGATCTGCAGTGTGCACATGGTCCAGAAGGTGATGGTGAAACTTCTTCCTTTTCTGAAAAGGATGACAGTCTTGTAAGCAACCTTATAGATCAGCAGGTTGAAGATTTCTATATGGCTGAAAGTGATGAAAGAGAAAGTATCGTTTCAGATCTGCCCACAGAAGAAGACAGCATGCCGGGAACTCAAGTTTCAGTTTCAGATTGTGATAATGACCAACCAGCTATTTCAGATCTACATTCAGATTGTGATGACCAAGCATATCTTGTGCTGAAACCCATCAGGGAGAATTCTGCTGTTGAAATCATCTGGGATGCAGAAGACAGAATTTTTGATTCAAATGTTGTCAGTTCATCAGAACAGAGTCTTCATAAAGAGGTAATCCAATCAGTTGATGTACGACAAGATGGGATCTTCATTCAAGTAAGTGAAACAGTTCCTTTGGATGAATTTATGGTAGATGCTAGAAATGTCATGTTTGGGTATCAAGAATCAGCTGAAGTTTCTTTTCTTATGATTGATGACTATAATGAAAATCCGGCTGTCCTATCATATGAAGATGACCTATCATACTTTCAGAGTACAAAAGATCAAAACATTCCGGATTGCCTTTCATTTTCTTCATATGTCTCATGTGTTGAAATGTCTTCTCAAGAAGAGATCTGCTCATCTACCTGTTCAGAGTTTTTTGAAGCCCAGGAGCATACTTTTACTGAAGTACATGATAAAGACAGATCAGAAGCAGGAGAAAAAGACACCTTGTTTCTTCAGCAGGAGGTAAATCTTCATGTTTTTCAGGATCCAATGGCAGATTTGTTACAGTCAGCAGTGAAGCTGTTTATTGCAGTATTCAGTGATGAAGGAGATCATGGTCAATTATGTTTTTGGATGCCCAGTTACCAGTATCTATTGTTGACCAGGAGATCTGATCAGAAGAATCAGTCAAGAAGCCATCTGCTTGACTGGTTACATTGGAAAGCCAATTATACATGATTGTACATATTTCATTGGTATGCAGGTGGTTGTCATCATGATTCCAAATCTTGATGGACTGCTGCCTTTTTTTTCAAAAGCTTGGTAAAGTTTTGTTTTAAGTCAGTCATGAGTCATTTGTGTTTGGTCTGTTGAGTCAGTTTTTTTCAAGTTATTTCAGTTTGCCATCGAGTCAAGTTTCAGTCAAGTTTCATTCAGTTTTCAGTCAAGTTTTCATTCAATAAATGTGTCAAAGGTTTTGTGTTATCCGTTCAAATAATGATTCCATCGCCCAATGGATGAAGGCACTGGTCTGCTCTCCCAAAGTTCTACGGTTCTTGGCACCTCCAAGGAGCTACCATCCCCATTGGAGCCAATGTTAGAGTCAACCTTTGCAGCCTTCCTCCAGTGATCAAACATGCTCTTTCAAAGTGATTTTAAAGTGTCAAGGTCAAATTTTGTCATTTCAATGAGTCTTCAAGCAAAATTTGATCACTAGGCATTAGGTCTAGGGTTGATTTTCACTCTTTTCAAATTTGTCCAAGTGTCAGTCCATGTCACCATTCAGCTGAGTGTATCATCATTCAGAGGGTTTTCATCATCATGTCAAGTTCCATTGAGTCATTTTACACCTCGTTCATGCTTCAGTTGTGCCTTGGTAAGGTCCATTTCCCTCTCCTAGGGTTTTGGAGGTAATTTCTCTTGGACGGTCAAATCATCGGAAAAACTTGTATCCTGATGTTCATACACCTTCCCCTATCATTAATTCACCTAATTAAACACTTCCCATCACTGAGATCCCCCAAATTCCTCATTTTTGCACAAACCCTAGTTTCTAGCCACAACTTGGCAATTTTCTAGGCTAGGCCTGTGTTTTGCCCTTTTGGACCCCTTCCCCTCACTCAATCTCTGTGATTACACTTTCCCCTGCTTCCTGACATCCCTCCCTACTTCCCAAAATTTCCCCAAGAATTTAGAAGCCCCCTATCCCTTTCATTTCGCTTCATTTCGACAAAATCCCTTGTTCCACACATCGGGATCGGTTTCACTCAAAAGATTTTTTAGAGCAATAAAATATGAAATTTGGGAAACGGAGAGAGGTTTTTGTCCAAAACATGCCAAGGAAGAAAAACCTCCTTCATTTTTTACACAGGTATCATGGTTTTAGAGAAATGTCAAAAATACCGTTGCCTCAGGAGAATTGAATGCACCTCTGAAGTGACCTTGGAAAAATCACGATTTCTCCTAGAATGTTTGGCCAAATGACTTGCATGATGAGTCAAATGATAACTAGACAAAAATACCTTTCCAATGAGCTATCATGAGCTTAATTTTGAGTTGAGAAAGACCTTCAAAAGTTGACTGCAACAGCGCTCTGCCTTGAGGCAGCCTCATTCTGCTCATTTTGACTAGTGTTGGGAGATTTGGTTTTTGATAGGGTAAATGGAATCAAAATTGCATAATTCTACTTTTTTTGGAAAGTAGACTCCAATAGCTTTCCAACGAGCTATCACACGCCCGATTTGGACACCGGGAAGGCCTCCAAAAGCTTCCTGCAAGAGAAACGCGACCCACTTGAAGTGGATGCGACCCACTTGAAGTGGATGCGACCCACTTGAGGGAAATGCGACCCACAGAGCAACAGCACCCAGAATTTCATTTTTGCGCCCAGATTCGAGCGCTAACAGTTTACTCAGCCACACCGTTGACCAATTGGAATAGCAGCAATGCGGTGCGTTGACTTAAATATTTGCCCCAGGGTCGGTATTTTTGTGAGCGCACCGCACTCTGCATTTCGACAGGGTCAACGGTGCAGCCTGGTAAAATACCGCACTGTTGACTATGTAATGATGTCAGGAGGTCAGTGCGCTGATCGAACTATACGCTCCGAGGCATAGATTTTAGTTATTGTACCGCACTCCTGACACCATACATAGTCAACGGTGCATTGGAAATTTTTAGGAGCACCGTTGCCGGTGCGTTGAATATTATCCGCTACACTACCGCCGGTGTGCTCCATAAAAATACACACCGAGATCGGTGCATGCCTGTTTTTTTTGGTGCACAGACTGTTTTTTTTTTCCAAAAAAAATTATATATGTATATTTTTAAATACATGTCTCATTTAATAAAAAAATTATATTTAATATTTCAATCATTCATAGACATGAAAGGAGAGAAGAGGGGGAACAATAGCAACAATAGGCGGACCAGTATAACATGGTTCGCCTGTGGGAGGCACGAGAGAGGGAGAGAGATGCATACCCTCGCCCTATCACGACAGCTACCCAGGGGCTCCTAAGGCGAGTAGGCCTCCTCAAGTTCTATGAGGAATATACTTCCCTAAAGGGCCATGGTTTGTTTTTGAGACATCTTATCCGCAGGTGGAAAGCCCACCGACAGGATTTCTAGGTTGGTCGTAACCAATGGTACATGCACACTGAGGAGGACATATATTTCATTACAGGGATATCGAGGAGAGGGGTGGATTTTTCGTCGTTCCTAGAGGTTCTAGTTGGCTATGCAGTAGATAGTCAGTTAGTGTAATCTCGGAGATACATTAGTGCAGATATACTGTCTCCTTCAGATTTTCAGGTCTCCAGAGGTCAATTACGTATTTTTGCATTTGGTAGTCAAGAGGTGAGGTGCCTCTCACTTCTCATTTTGACCATTTCACACAACACCAGTGACGGGCAACACATTATTTGCTCGCTTATATATTATGTTGATTCTTTATTATAGGAGCCACGACTTGTCAGGTGGTATGCCATTGTTTTGTGGTAGTTCTGTACAACCTTAGATAGATGTCGTGCTCATGCAAAAGGGAGGGTTAATTTCCCAAGAGGCGCGATATTGTGTTTCTAGTGAGGATATCGCATGATGCATTGGAGTTTCTAGCCAGTGTTGACAAGCATCCCTTCATTATGGTCCCTTTTCCTTATGCTGGTTTGGATTGGCGAGGGTGTGCCAACATCCTCTTCACAGATGATGAGCCACCGGATGATAGAGGTAATATTACTGTTTTATTTAAATTTATTCTAACATGTTCTTTAAGTTGTTTTTAATAAATTATGTAATGAAATTTTCTAATTATTGTTGTGTACTTGTATATATTTTTCATACATTGGGTCTTTTGATGGCGAGGACATGCCAGCACCACCACATGATCCAAGTGTGGATCCTGATGACGATCAGGGCATGCTAGATACCGAATATCATTGGGAGGCCGGTGCAGAGAGACCTGCTCCTGCTGGTGCGTCGGCACCACCTTTTGCTAGGCGCGGTTGTCTTGATAGTAGATACAGGATGGAATTGGGCGACCAAATCACTGCATTGATTGTTGAGGTGGGCATCATGCCCGCTAATATGAGAGACCTACAGGCCAATGGTATGTTGTTACATATGTGGAGAAGCATGTCACATGACATGTACAGCCTAATGTGGCATGTCGTAGGAGCTACGACCTTAGTTACGCCGCTGAGGAGGGTTGTTGCACATTATAGGTGTGGCCGAGACACAACACGTGATCAACAGCAGCAACTCATCATTTGATGATCATTCACTTCGTTTCATGCCAAATGAGAAGCCTCCACTAGCATCGAGTAACAGTCATCATGGAGAGTAGGCTAGACCAACGGCCACATCCAGTCAGAAACCTGCAGCATCCAGCAATAGTCATTATCAGGAGAATGTTGGACCATTGACCTTTGAGGCTTCACCATTGACTGAGCAGGCCTCTACAAGTACTGCTATTGATGATGTACCGCAATTTGATCCATGACATTTATATTAAAGTTGTATATTTTTGACATTATACATACATACATACATACATACATACATACATATATATATATATATATATATATATATATATATATATATGTTCCATGTATTTTATGTTCATGTTGCAGTTGTACTTAATTTAAATGTTGGTGATCATCATGATGTGTATATTGTTAGGTCATGTTAGATATGTTCATTTAATTTGCAGCTTACAAATAGATGTATATGTGATAGAATTTATTTCACATGGGATGTATATTTGATGTTTGTGTTGTGATGATGAAGGTTGTGGGAGAATTCCCCAACCCGAAAGGCATGACCAACCATTCGAAAATGCCCTCCTTGGCTTTGAAGGAAATCTTCCACACATCGGAGGGTTCGATTGGTACCTTGTGATACCTAGACTTCAAGTCAATCTTGCTGAAATATTTCACCCCTCTAATGTGCTTCAGAATGTCATCAATCCATGGTATCGGGTACCTATTCTGGATAGTGATCTTGTTTAACTCTCGATAGTCAATACAGAGTCTCCAACTCCCATCCTTCTTCTACATCAACATGATCGAGCTCCCACATGGCAATGAACTCGACCATATCTGACCTTTCTGCGAAATGTCCTGAATCTACCTCTTGATTTCATCATTCTCCATAATAGAGCACCGATAGATCATTCCATTGGGCAGCGGTGCACTTGGGGTTAGATAAATGGGGTGCTTGACCTGATAGTGTAGAGGTACCCTTGCAGGTGAGGTGAAGATGCCCCCTTACTCCTCCACAACCTTGTCCATTTGTTGTTATCATGCGGAGGAGCCCTGTCTAGAGGTCATGGCCACAACATTCTTCTTGCCCTGAGGGAGAATCATTAGGAAAGAAAATTTCTCGGTTTTGGAAATGAGCTTACTGCATTTTTTTGTAGTAACCAAATAGATAGCGGTAGGCAGTGGTACCTCTGGTATCCTGTACAACTTCTCTCCCAAAGTAACAATAACAATGTGAGGTCGGGACTCATAGACAGCATGTCACTTACACAAGTATGGTTGGCCTAATAATACATCACAAACATCAAGAGGAGTAATGTCACATAATACCTCATCCGTGAAGGGCTTGATGATGTAGGGAAGGCGACACTGTTGGCTGACGCAGAGATCCCGTCCTTGGTCAAGCCACCCGATGGTGTACGACTCTGGGTTTTTTGTGGTCAGCAAGCCCAACTACTTCACGACCTCTACTGAAATGAGGTTATTTTGGCTCCCATTTTCAACAATGAACTATAGGGTGAAACCCTTTACCCACATCTGGGAGTGGAAGAGATGCTCCCCCTCCTTTGGATCTTCCAGTTCCTCCTTCTGGATCTTCATGGTGGAAATGGTGGTGTTGGGCTCTACATAAATAATCTGCTTCCATTTTTCATTCCCCTTTTTAGGTTCTGATTCAGAGTCATAGCATGCATCTTATTCATAAGCCCTCATCTCGGCCACCATTTATTTCTTGGCCTGACACTCACTTGTGTTGTGAGTGGAGCTCTTATAGAACTCACACCACTTTCTCGTGTCCTTTGGCTTTGTGGTGTTGTTCATTACTTACAGATTTGGCAGGTTGTCTTGGACTGCCATGCCTTGGAATTGTCCTTTTTTCTGTGGTTTTGGGGCACCTTTCCCTTGCTTTTTATTCTGTTGTAGCCACTACAACACCCTCCAAAATTTTTAAGCCCCTAACCTTTTGAAAAATGGATTCAAGCCTAAATTAACTCTTTCAAAATCCCAAGTCGCTAGGTCGCATAATTGGTCAACTCATATAATTTGTGACCCTGCGACCTTGTGACCCCTCAGGTCATGAAGTCGTAAGGTCGCGTATCATCCCAAAACCAAACAATTGTGACCTTGCGACCCTGCGACCCCGCGACCTCCCCAGGTGGCAAGGTCGCAGAGTTGCGAGGTCGCATATCTCATAGACACAATTAATTTGAGACCTTGCGACCCTCATTTATTGTCCACACGTGCGACCCCTTTATATATAGAAGGGTCGCATAGGTCGCATTTGACCTTCGTGACGAAGAAATAAAACGCCTCTGACAAGCCAGCTGGATCGCGTTTCTCTAGGGTAAGTTGCCTAATCCTCCTACTATTTCCTTTTAGACTGATTTTTGCCTCCATTACCCTCACCTTAGCCCTTTTTAAATGCAACCTAGCTTCTATTTTCTTCCATGAATCTTGTTGCTATAAATTTCCCCTCCCCATAGCTTGACTTCCCTGAGTAGCTCCTCTGGAAGCCTCCCTTGCATTAGTCTATTCAAGTTCCCTTTCCATCCCTTTCAATGAGGAAATTCGTGCATGATTTCCACTTGATGTGTCACCTTACCTCCTTTTTTGGTTAAAAACAAGATGAAGGTCTTTTTCGCCACATAAACCATCTGCCAAGACCTAGAGCAACCCACGACCTCATGACCTGGAGACCTCGGTCGCTGAGTTGTAGGGTCGCTAGGTCGTGTATTCATGAAAGTTCAGAGTGATGCGACTTCGTGACTCAGTGACCTTGCGACCTGGTCGCGAGTCACTAAGTCGCCAGGTTTCACTTCCTTGAAAATCTAAACCAGCGCGACTCCACGACTCAGTGACCTCGCGACCTAGTCGCAGGTCGCTAGGTCACTTTTCTGTGAAAGTTTAACCTAACGCGACCTAGCAACCCAGCGACTCAGTCAGAAGGTTGCTAGGTCACAGGTTCATCCATTTCCTTGAAAATAGTTGAGCAGAGGTAGGTGTAGCCCAAGTATTTATAAATATGACATCTATCTTTTCGTGGGATTGTTTTATGAACATGCCAGGGAACCTTGAAGCTGTGCTAGAGTGCGTATCCATCTCGTCAGCCTCAAGTGATATGGGGCCTCCAGCAGTTCACAAAAGAAACAAAATCCCTGAGATATAAATCTCGGAGGAGGAAATACCTCTCTCTCTTCCCCCTATCTATGGAGACACCGCCTGCACATTTGACAAAGGGGACAATATGACTTGGTATCAGGTGTACCAAGAATTCACAAAGCCTGAATTTCCATAGGACCTCCCAGATAGGTAGGTGTATTTTCAGGCTAAAATATCCAAGCTCCACTACGCGGGGGTCCATCCACCTATATTCCCATGTGCATAGCTAATCTAGTGGATCCTACAAAAGGTCGACCCCAAGATCTAGGTTATTCAGGATCAGGCCGGGAAGTCATTTGTGAATCTGAAGGGATAAGATGCAGAATTCTATTATGTGCTTCCTACCTGAGAATAGAACTTCACCGAGGAGTGGGCCACCACTCATGCATTTCCTATTCCTAAGACCTTCAGAGGATGGTGGGAGGACCCAGAAAAGTTCCAGCTCAAAAAGGACTAGGAATATTGGATGGCAGGACTCAAGAAGGTCTACAAGCTCGTAGCTGCGATGTTATGTAGGATGTATGGCCATCCAATTGCAACCTCTTTCAATGTATTTTTTGTTTATATGATGTGCGTTATCACTGTGTACGTCACCCACTTCAACTAGGCCAACATGATAGTGGTGGCCCTCAGATCGAACATATATGCGACACTAGCACCTGATGAAGGGTATGCATCAGAATTTTATATGGCATCCTATATTTTGGATGTAGTATGTGCAAGGTGCCATTTTGAGGGGTGGGCACACAACTGGGATCTGGAGCACAGAGGTCCAATTCACAAATATTTAATGGTGTTCTGGGATTCCATATATAAGCAATACATGGAGTCAATCGCGTGCAGCTTCATCCCCGCTCTCTACGGGAAACTATTTGGAAAAGACACCCCGTGCATGTTCAGGTGAGCCATGGAGAAGATAACCCAGGTGGCCCACTAGTTTCCTGATGTGGATAGTACTTTCATTCAAGTTTTCGAGTCAATCAAGGCTCCTAACTCACTTCCCCAGTTCATAACCGACAAACTCCTCCTCCAAGAAACATATTACCAGATGTCAGGGGGTTTTTCAAAAGTTCTCACTAAGGGAAAGAAGGAGCCATGGCCCGCTCTACCGCTCACTATCGATGCCTACACAGTGAAGGATTTTAGGGAGGTAGAGGAAGAGGCCGATAAAATCAAAGGATTCTGTCTACCTCCCTTGGCACACTAGACGTATGATCCTCAAAGAATCATCCCCACCCACTGCAAGCGGGCCAAATTTAAATGGAGTTACCAGCATACTGATTGCCCAGCTGAAGATAGAGTCAAGAAATGGTACAAAAAAAATAGGGAGGCCACTCCAAAGGAATCAAATTATCAGGAATATCAGGACAACCAAACTTTAGAAGAAAGAATCCATATGCTTAGAGTTGCCTCATATTCCAAAGCCAAGAAGCAAAGGACCGGTACGGGCCATAACTCTTCCACCTAGCAGAGAGAAAAAGAGGCTAAATCTCAACAAGAAGCCAAGGAGAAGGCAAAGGAGGAGGAAGACAAACAAAAGAAGCAACTGAAAGAAGAAAAAATAAAGAAGCAGGCGGAGGAAAACCGCAAGAAAAAGGAAGAGTAACAATGGAAGAAAGAAGAGGAAGAAAATGCAGAAGCTGAGCGCCAGCTAAAGATAAAACAGGACAAGGTAGAAGTTGAGCGCCAACTAAAGGAATAATAGGACAGAGCAGAAGTAGAGCCAAAGAAGGGGGATGAAGAAAGTCGGAAGTCAAGGGAAGATTCCTCCAAGGGAATCGAAGGCAACATGACACCTCCTCCAGAGACAGAGAAACAAATGGAGCTGCCACACATGAAGGTGCCCCAAACAACTCCTGCAACTAATGTGTGTTTTGCCCTCTTATAATTGAGTACCTCTGAGGATCTAGATGAGGGAGTGCTTGATCTGACAAGACTTACCTATGATCAGTTCACACACAAGATCAGGCAGGAGAAGAGAAGATGTTTGGCACGAGACCCTGCTACACCCCTTGCAGTCACCACAGAGAAGGATATAGTCTCGGATACCAGGACCAATCCGGTTATGATCACATCAGCTGGTACCACTTTTGTAGCAGCAACCTAGGAGAACATAAGCAGAATGAGTAGAGAAATTTTGTCCCTGCAGAATAGATTGCAGGCCTCCGAACAAAAGACAGCTAAGTTGGAACAAGAAAAGAAGGCGCTCCAAGATGAAGTCTAATAGCTTCAGGTTAGGAATGCCCCTACGAATGAAATACCACTCACTATTCAGGGAGAGTAGGTTTCTTTGGAGGCCACCATGAAGCAGGTATATGAAGAACTGTTCACGATAAAACAAACCGTCGCGCCAATACTGAAAGCACAGGCTGAAACCAAGAAGAGGAACACACAGCTAAAGGAAGCCTCTACTGCCTTAGACAGAATACTGGAATGGTCGAACATGTATCCACAAGCTCCAGACACCTTGCCTAGAAAATATTGGATCGGCACCCAAAATGAAAAGGTTCAAATCCGGATAAAGGTACAATCCAAAGAGAAACTGATCAAGGATTTGGAGAAAGTAATGTCAAAAAAGTAATGGACATCTGATTAGTGGCATTGACTCATTGGCCGAAGTACACCACATTCCTTCTATGGGTGCATTGGGCAAAGATAAAATGTGGGAAGAAGTCACCAAAGATATTCAAGCATTTATACAACCCATAAGGCAAGCATCCACCTCTCAAGACCTGCCGGCATCATAGGAAAAATTGGTTCAATTCATCGTGACACTGGTTCGGATCTATACCAAAATGGCCTCCCTGTCGAACCAGATCACGATCAAGAGAGACACTTTGAGCCCAAATTCTCTCGAGTGCCTTCACAAGTTAAGAGAAGATACACCTCAGGTCTCCCCATTGGCTGTGGATTATTGAGCATGGCGAAGTTACCTCAAGGAAAAACAACAGATACATGTCCCTGATCTTGCAATCACCCAACTGCTTCCATAACCAAGTCAAGTATTGCAGCAAATAGAAGAGGTCGTAGGTCGCAACAGACAAGGGGGTCTCAATTCACAGAAACGGTTAAGGTCGCAAGTCACAACTTCCATCAAGTCACAGAGTATGTCAATGGTGAGGAAGGAAAAAAGTCATGGATACCCAAGGGTCAATTTTGTCCTATAAATACTCCCTTCGAGGAATTGTAAAGGACATTTTTTTTTGGGACTCCAAAGGAGCAAAGGATTTGTATAGCATTGAATGCACTTTTATAAGAATGAATACAAGCACTTGTTTTGATTCCACTCTTGGATCCGATGAGGATTAATGTGTTAACACTATGAATATTTGTCTTATGTATCTGATATCTTTATGATTAAGTAATCTGCATTTTCTGCTTATATCATTTATATATTTCAACTCACTAAATGTGTTAATGATGTTAGGTTGTTATTTAGAAGATGCTAGAAACTCCATTATTAATATTTATCTTATCTCTTGAGACCGCTTAAGGAAGTGAAGGGTGATCCAACCATAAAGAACTGTTTCTTCTATGGTTTGAACAACTTTTATAAGTGTGACCCTAATGATGTGCTGCTAACAACATTTCCTTTGGTTGCATGCTTTAACTCATCTTATTATTTGTAGTGTTTTATGTTCATTAAGACTCATCAACCATTTGTCTTGTACCATCCAAATATTCATGTGTTCATAGGTCTGCAGGGTTCGTTTGTGTCCAAGAAAAGGAGTATTTAGCGGTACAGGGACCCACACCCCAGATGGGATCCCTATCACAAATGGTTTAGAGTATAATCAAGACTTTTTACCAGGGATATCCCTTACTATTGGACGGACATCTTTTCTCGTCAACAGATTTGGCACTAGATGGAGGGCCTGAATGGTAGGCTCCCAGCACACAAGAAAAATTCCGCTGCAAACCCACGGGGGGAAATCCTGTACGAAAACACTGGCCCACCACCCCCTGAACATTCTCTTGAAGAAGAACCCCCTTTCTACGAGATCACCTCTGACCAGCTAAGGGACTTATGCCTAATCACCCGTGAACTCATCAGAGGCTTACAAAACGTCCTGGCCACCGGCTCCCTGGTCAACCCTCGAACTCCCACGGCCAACCACACTCGCCAGGGAGCCCTGGTCAATTCCCTACCTCAGTTGGTAGGTCTCATGATAGAATATTACGCTAATTTCATAGGGCGTTGTTCAGTAGAGCCCCCCGACAATCCCTGAGGGAATGAAGGAGGCAGCCCGAAAATCACTGAAACCCAGCCCGACAAACCTATGAATGATGACACTTGAGTGAAATTTAACCAGCCTGAGGGCGCAACCGGGAGGGGTCGGGGAAACATGGGACATGGCGATAGAGGTTGCGGGCAAGGTAAAATATGGGACACCCTCACCATAACCCAAACCAGAATAGATTCCATTTCCTTTATAACTAGCGAAACATCAGTAATGTAGCGAACTGAGGGAGAAATCAGGACATGCAGTCCCATCTTGAGGGCGAAGCGTCCGGGTCAGGCATAGGGAGCAAATCTGAAAGTGAAATAGGGCATGTTTACATACCGCGCCACCAGCAGGATAGGTGTGTGTAGCTGTTGGCTTAGATGGCAAAATATCCTTAGCTCTCCATGGTCCCCTCCATGACATGCCCTAGCATCCTGAGAAGCAACTCCCCAAGTTCGACCCCAAAAAGGGTATGCTGGCCGAAGATCACATAAGCAACTTTTACCTAGCCTTTCAAATGATGAGGGTGCAGTCCAATGATGTAGCATGTCATCTTTTTCCTCATAATTTAGAGAATAAATCTTCTACTGTTGAGATTGCAACAAGATGATGAGCTTAGTGGAAGGAAGTCGCCTTCACTAAGGGGGCCCGTAGGCTATTTTTGGCGCAAAGTCTATTTTAGACTATGTCTATTTTTAGACATATGGATCATGTTCTATGAGTTGCAGGATGTTATTTGTGGATGGTTGGTCAAGTTGGAAAAAATACATGGACTTCTATTTTTAGAAATATTGGGCAGAATCTATTTTTAGATTGCCAGTCTAAAAATAGATATGTCAAATATTATTAGCTCTTAATAATATTTGGACTATAAATATTATCTTATTCTCTTGGAGCACTTCAGTTAAGTGCACAGATGTGGCACAGGAGCTGACAGAAGGAATTACACTATTCCTAAGGGTTAAGTGGAGCTATTGCATGGATACTTCAGTTAGAACTCATGTGAGAGAGTTTGGTGGAGTTGATTGAGGAAGTTAATGGAGTTGTGTTCAATTTAACTAAGCTAAACATACTTGAGCTAGTTGTATCTAGTCTAACTGATTGATACACTAGTGAGAGTGGTGTGAATTAATTATTAATTAATTCACTAATTATAAACTCATTAATCAACTAAATAATACATCAGTTAACTTCAGTGCATGGACAGTTTCAGTGGAGACCATTGAAGAGATAGGTGAAAGAGCAGTGTGACTATCAGTTGTGACTATACTGTTGCATGATTTTCAACAACCAGTGATTGGAGAAGCCAATGAGGATTTCGCAGCACAAGCCAGGTGGTTCGAAGTTATTTATGAGCCATTATTCAGCATTGATTACGCAACAGAGGCAGGCTATCAGGTGGCAGAGATTGGAGCATGTGTTTTGCTAGATCTAGATTGATTTGTGTGTAGCAATTGGAGATTGTGCTGAGAGCTTGTGAGGATATTTGTACAATGATTGTTACATGATCTCTATGACATATAATATACAGATAGTTGGGGGTTTTTAGCTTTAATCTTTCCCATTAAATACTGTGTTCATATGTGTGATTGTTTATGGTTTTAATGTGCGCATGTGATTGTTTTTATTTCCGCAATTAATGATCAATGGTAGAAGAGATTTTGTATTTTGAATGAATTTAAAATAGTGTGTGATCAAGAGAATATCGATGAATAATATATCAGTTATTCAAATTACTACAGCTACATGGTATAGGTATCTCCTTGTTGCTTCCATTTCTTCCTAGGAGAAATTTCACGGTACTTTCCTTCAAAAGTTCTCGGAAGACAAAACTCCTTCTATGCTTCTCACAGAGCTTAGTACTTTGAAATTCCAGAAGAAGGAGAAATTCAAAGACTTCAATCAATGCTTCGCTACTACATTGAACAAATTCCCACCGAATATGGCCTTAGATGATTCCATCACCATTGACTACTACACGCGGGCTCTCCCTTGGGATATTTCCATGTTCGTGAAACACGATGCTAGAGCTACACTAGCGGAACATTACACCACCGCCCTTGCCGTCAAAAGGGACATGCTATCCATAGGAGCTATCGACCATGATGGTCGGGATGATCAAAAGCTTACCACTAAGAGATTCCAATCCTCGAACCATAAAGCCGGAGACAAAGACAAGGACCCTTTCTATTTCGAAAGTATCACCAAGTCCTTGAGGCTATTGACCAACGAAGTCTCCGATATAAAGAGGAATAAAAATGACTCTGTCTCAGGTGCTAAAACACAAAAACCTTTCTTCAGGAAGAATAACCCCGTTGTGAACCGGCCTCCGTCAAAATCAAGTGCGGGCCTCAACGTTGAAGAAATCGGCAAGGATAAATTTTGTTCTTTCCATCAAGCCTCCCACTTAGACAAAAATTGCCCCCAGTGGATCAATAGCATGACTACCGTGGTGATTCAACTTCTAGAAGACCAAACCCCTGGGGATTTAGAGGAGGATGCTACTTCAGACAACGAGGAGGGCTCTCCCCCAGATGAAGATATAGGTTTCATTTTCCCTGATTTTGAGGTCATCCGCGAGGAAATCCCCCCTTCCACAACTAAAAATAAACTTGGCTGATGACCCTAAGTCCAAACCCCCTCAGAATTATGGCTTGAGGAGCAAAGGCCTAGTCCCTGATCAGTCCTTCGAATAAAAAAGAAAAGCTTTCTTAAGGAAAATCCTGCCACCAAACACAGAAAATCAAACCAAGACTCCTGAGAAATTAAGCCCAACTAATCCCCGAGAAGGCCCAAAGACTAAATATTCATCGGTTTCTCCGAAAACCACTATCGAACTTATCTCACACACAAACTCTGGGTATAACATTATCGAGGATATGAAGAAGACTCGGGCCACTATTTATCTCTACGAGCTCGCTCGCATTGCTAACCAGTGAGATCTTATCCTCAAAAAATTTACCAACCTACCGGTGACCAAACCCGTCAGCACCACATCTGCCCAAGTTGCTGCTAGTCCCCAATCTATCGTGAATGCCAACTCCAGGGGATCCACACCACCTTTCCTTCTATACTTCGAGATCTTCAACTTCAATGTCCATAATTGTCGTTGATTCTAGTGCATCCACAAATGTTATGCCCTTGTCTGTATGCAAGAAGATAACCATCCGCCCTAAGAAAACTGACGCTAGGATCATTCAACTCGATAGATCTCAGGCTCCTGCAGTAGGTGAATTAAATAATGTCATTATCTACCTATCCTTCAATTCTAGGGTGCATCAGTGCATTGACATAGTAATCGTGGATATCCCCGAGGCATATGGCCTTATTTTGAGCAGAGATTGGTCTAGCAAGCTGCAAGGATACTTTTCCACTGATTGGTCCCACCTGTGGCTCCCTTACAAGGGCAGGAAAAATCAAATCTATGTCGAAAGAGAGCCTTACATGAAACACACAGTGACCGACCTAGATGCAACTAATGAACCAGTCAGTTTCACACAAGAGGAGCTTGGTATGTGTTTCTTAGAATCCATTTTTGGGTGCTACCAAACTCCCCAATCTTCGATCACTCAAGACATCTAGTCTGAGCTATTGTTGGTCACCGAAAATCACCCCCCGTCAACGGAAGACCCGTTAGAAACCGTTGCCCCGAGTGTGTCTTCTATGTGCTCAGATAGCCTTGTCAAATCAAAAGATGAAATGAGGACCTTGTATTATGACGGTTCCAAAACCCATGATGGGGCTGGCGCAGGTTGTATCTTGCTGGACCCTCAAAAGAACAAGTTTCTAATTTCCTGTCGACTAGAGTTCCAGTGCACAAATAATATAGTCGAGTATGAAGCATTGTTTCTCAGGCTCAAAAAAGCCATAGATCTCAAGGTTCATTGTTTAAAGGTAATTGGAGACTCTGATATTATCACTCGTCAGGTACGTAACACCATCCATTGCTTGTCTCCACATCTGAAAGGCTACCAGCAAGAGGTATGGCGTTTAATTTCTACTTTTGATGCTTTTAGTATTAAATCCGTACTTAGAATGCACAATGCATTAGTTGATACACTTTCCAATGCTGCTGCTAGGTTCACCCCACTTAGAAATGGATTTTCTATTGAAATTATTTACAAGCCATCCGTACCAGACAATGTCATTAATTTGTGCATTTTTAATGATGACCAACAGGTACTAGATTTCATGCTCAATATGGAAATTTTCAAAGACGCAGTTATAGAATAAGAGAATCATGATTAGGCCTTGCAAAAAGAAAAAAGGGATCGTAAAGAAAATTCCATACCCAAAGGGATCATGTCACTCGAAAAGTTGTTTGACTTATAGAACTGTTTTTGAGGGACTCCCAACATGAAGGCACAAAGTTCCACGTTAGTGCACTGACAAATAAACCTTGGGACAGAAAAGGAGCCCAAGTTTGTCAATATTGGTAACAAATGCACCCCTCAGGAGAGGAAATATTTCACTGAGTTATTTAATAAATACCGAGATGTATTTGTGTGGACGTATGATGAGCTACGAACCTATGACACGCGGATCATCCAGCACATGATACCCATGAAGGAAGGAGTGAAACCATTCCAGCAGAAACTAAGAAAAGTATGCCCCACCTTAGAGTCGATGATCCAAAAGGAACTGAAAAAAATCTTGGATGCGCGTATAATTTTCAAAGTTCGGCATTCAACCTGGGTGTTAAACTTGGTCCCAGTTCGTAAGAAATCTGGCGAAATCCGTTTATGCGTATACTTCCAAAATTTGAACACAGCTTCGGACAAGGACAACTACCCAGTGCCCCCTATGGAGCAAATCCTTCAAGTCGTATCGGGATCGGAGACGTTCTCTTTATTGGATGGGTTTTCAGGTTATAACCAAGTACTAGTGGCTAAACCCGACCGGTTCAAAACCACATTCAAAACTAAATGGGGAACTTTCGCATTCAGACGCGTGCCCTTTGGCTTGATTAATGCTGGCGCGACCTTCCAGAGAGCCATGGAAATCATCTTCAGAGGCCTTATAAGGAAAAGTGTGGTAGTATACCTTGACGACATCACCATGTTTTCAAAACGTAGGTCTGACCACCTACATCACCTCAAACAGATTTTTGAAAGGTGTCGAAAATACTAGATCTCACTGAACCCGAAGAAAAGAATTTTCACCGTCTCCGAAGGAAACCTATTAGGGCACATCATAACTCGGAACGAAATAGTAGTGGATCCAGAACGTGTGAAATTCATCGCCCAAATTCCTCCCCCAAGAGGTAAGAAGGCCATGCAGTCTTTCCTCGGAAAAATCAACTTCGTGCAAAAATTTATATCAGATTTCACCCAAATTGTGAAACCATTGTAAGGTATGATCAAGAGGAACGCTAACTTCAAATGGAATCCTCCTAAGAAATAAGCGTTCAATAAAATCAAGCGAGCCATCATGGAAGTACCTGTTCTTTGTAGTCTAGATTTCAGCAAAGGCTTTATCTTGTACACCTTTGCCTCAGATTCATCTTTGGCGGTTGTCCTCACTCAGAAAGATGACAACAATGATGAGCAGCCCATATCATTCATGAGCGCTGGGTTGCAAGGTACCGACCTGATTTATCTAGATATTGATAAGTAAGCTTATGCACTGTACAAGGCAGTCAAAACTTCAGGCCATATATTTTGAAGAGTCACGTCACAATATTCGTACCTCAACCAGCTTTTCGCTCACTTTTCGTACAAAAAGAGCTAGGCGAGAGATAAGGCAACTGGATGACGTGCCTTCAAGAGTATGACCTAGAATTCAAACCAGCACACACTATAAAGGGCCAAGGACTATGTCGGATGGCCGTAGAAGCCGCAGACTCACGAAGCAATGAAGAAGAGAGTTGGGAACACGAAATCGACATGTATCAAATTGATAGTATATCTCGACAGAATACCTCCTCATGGTACTTTGAGCTCCACCAATATCTGAGTCATGATACCATGGGCCCCACTTTAACCGCTCAGCAAAAACATGTGTTAAGACTGAAAGCTGCATCATACCAACTAGTGCAGGATAAATTGTTCCGTAAACACTACAGCAGAGTCCTGCTACGTTTTTTGGAGTATGATGAGGCATAGAAATTTTTGATGGAGCTCCATGATGGTCTAGTAGGTGGGCACTATGCGGGGGATACCACTGCTCACAAGATCATGTGTGTCGGTTTCTATTAGCCTACTCTGTTCAAAGATGCACATGCTTATGTCTAGAAATGCCCACAATGCCAAAAATTCACCAATAGGGAAATATGGCCATTCGCCCTGTTGCAGATTGTCGCGGTGGAAGATCCTTTTCAATAGTGGGGGCTTGACGTGATCAGGGAAATCTTTCCACACTCTTCCAAGCAACATAGATACATCCTCACAGCCACGAACTACTTCACATGGTGGGTTGAAGCAATACCATTGTGTCAATTCAATGATCAAGAGGTAATAGCTTTCATCACCCAACACATCATGATCAGGTTTGGCGTTCCAACTTCCCTTGTTTTTGATAACACAACATATTTTTCATCTTTAAAATTACATGAGTTTTCTCTAGAAAATGGTATAGTGCTGAAACACTCTGCCAGCTATTACCCCAAAGAAATGGGTTAGCCGAGTCAACTAATAAGAACCTCATCTTCATGATAAAAAATACTCTGATGTCCCAACAACGAAATTGGCATAACAAACTCCATTATGCCCTATGGGCTGATCGGGTCACACCCAAATCATCTTTGGGCACCTCCCCATTTTTTCTTGTGTACGGAAAAGAGGCTATTCTTTCTCCCAACTTTTCTCTCCCAGCCCTTCAACTATCTCAAGAAACTCATGGCACCCCTTGCCTTACCTTACAAGCCCGAATAGACACATTGTTGAAGTTGGAGGAGGAAAGGCTGAAAACCCAGGAAAAATTCGCCATCCACCAAAGTTAGATAAAACGATGGTTTGACCAGAAGTCTGCCAGAAACTAATATTTTGAAGTAGGTGACCTTGTCCTCAAATGGGACAAAGCTCATGAGGATAAAGGGAAACACTCCAAATTCCAGGCCCTGTGGATAGGTCCCTTCCAAATTAAATAAAAGGTCGGCTCCCACACTTTCAGGCTACAGACCCTTGAAGGGAGAATTGAGGTCCTCCCAGTAAACGGGCACGACCTTAAACACTATTTTACCTAACAGCCCCACGGGGGCCATCACCATACCCTGTACCATAGTTTTTTGTTTTTGTTTTCAATAAATCACTTGTTTCAAACAGGCTCTCATTGGCCCTTTCCCTTTGGCATCCCAAGTTGAAGGACAGATGTAGAAGTTACTCAAATGGCATGATGTGCCGGAATCTATGCTGGTGAAGAATCACCCCTGAAACACAAAAAAATGGCACGAGCTTGCCTGTTATATGCACCCAATGGGGAAACATAGCCAAGTCCCAGGAACCAAGCACAAGTAGCTTACCTAGTATGCTGGCCCAAGGAAGTGTTGTACAAAATAAAATCTCGGTGTAATTGGTCACTCGACGAACAGGGGACAGAGCTAACCTCAGGAGACAAAAGAATATCTGAGAAAACCCGAATTTCCTCATATAGACCAGGAGCAACCTCTCTCGCAAGAAAAATAAGTCAGGACCCCTCAGTCGCCCAGGCAATAAATGCCACAGTTAAATAAGTGCCTTGAGCACAGTCAAATAAGTGCCCCGGGCACATTTAAAATAAGTGAAAATTAACACATTACTAAAGGGTAAAAGATTGAGAAAGGATTACTACGCAAAGAGGCGATGCGACGACTTCGCCGGGGTACTTACCAGGCTCGCTGGTATCAGAGCAACGTCCGTGACTCCACCGGGACTACCAGGTTCGCTGGCAGTGGAGCAACACGATGAGGACAAAATAACCATACCAGATCCTAGAAATCCCTGGGGTTACTACAACCTTTTCCATCCAGTCTCTAGGAATGAAAATATGGTGAACCAGCATCCTGGAACATGCAGACTTGGGGAGAAAACACGCAAGGCCCGAGGATGAAAGTAGTGGGACCCAAAGAGTGAAAGGATTAGCATGCTAAGCCCCCCCCTTGTAGAAATTTGAATAATAGCTGAATTATTCACCGAGATTATCCTGTTTACACACTATTTAAGCTTCATGCATAATACATAACCTCTTCTACAATTGATCATCAATTTGCGGAAATAGAAGCAGTCGCATGCGCACATTAAAACATAATCAAGCACACATATAACACAGTATGTAATGGGGAAAGCATACAGCTGAAAACCCCCAACTATCTATATATTATAATGATAGATAACATGTAACAATACATAGCACAAAGCTCCTCACAGCTCTCAGCACTATCTCACATGCTACACACAAACTAGCATGGAAGATGAACAAGTCACAGGTTCAAATCTCCTCCACAAGTTTGCCTGCCTCTACTGCGCAATCCAAGATGAATAATGATGAGATACAAGTTCAAATACCACTGGCTTGTATTGCGCAATCCCCATTGGCAATCTCAATCAATGTGTGTGCAAATCTCATGCACAAGTATAGTCACAACTGATAGCCACACTCACCCTTTCACCCACCTCTAACACTAGTCTCCACTAAACTGTCCATGCATTGCAGTTAACTGATGTATTATTTAGTTGATTTATAAGTTAATAATTAGTGAATTAATTAATAATTAATTCACACCACTCATCACTAGTGTATTTATCAGTTAGACTAAATACAACTAGTTCAACTAAGTTAAACCGAACACAACTCCACCAACGGTCTCATCAACTCCACCAAAATTTGCCACATGAGTTCTAACTGAATTCAACCATGCAATAGCTCAACTAACCCGTAGGAAAAGCATATTTCCTTCTGTCAGCTGCATATGCCACATCCAAGCATCAAACTAAAGTGCTCCAAGAGAATAAGATAATGTTTATATTCTAAATATTATTAAGGGTTAATAATATTCGACTGTTCTATTTTTAGCCCGGCAGTCTAAAAATAGATTCCACCCAATGTCTAAAAATAGAGCTCCATCTATTTTACCAACTTGAACAATCATCCATAAATAACATCCTGCAACTCATAGACCATGATCCATATGTCTAAAAATAGACATAGTCTAAAAATAGACTTTGCGCCAAAAATAGCCTGCGGGCCCACTTAGTGAAGGCGACTTCTTTTCACTAAGCTCCATCATCTTGTTGCATTTTCAAAACTCCCTCTCAACAAGATATGGATTATATGCAACCCCTGTCCTACCTCTGTGGTATTTGAATTTTCTCCTGGTGAGCGCCTTCGTCAAGATATCAGCATCCTGATCCTCCGTGGGAATGTATGAAAGTAACATGATTCTCCGCTGCACACAATCTCTGATATGATGGTACTTGATGTCGATGTGTTTGGATCTATCATGAAATACTGGATTAGCCGAGAGTTTAATGCAACTATGGTTATCAAAATAAATCACAGTAGGCTCCAAGTGTGACCCAAACAACCCCACCAGGATCTTCCTCATCCATATGGCCTCGCATGCAGCCAAGCTTGCTGCCATATACTCAGCCTCTGCTGAACTGAGTGCCACGGATCTCTACTTCCTGCTGTACCAATAAAATGTTGTCAACCCGATACTGAAGATCCCTCCAGATGTGCTCTTTCTGTTCGTTGGGCTCCCTGCCCAATCTGCATCCGTGAAGCCACATAGCTTCACCTCATCCTCCTGTCTGTACCACAATCCATATCTTGATGTGCCTCTAAGATAACGCAATACATGCTTGCCTACCTTCCAGAAGAGCTTGGTAGGCTTAACCATAGCTTGTGATAGCTGGTTAACAGCATAGCATATATCGGGTCGTGTATTGACCAGATACATAAGCGACCCCACCAACTGTCGATAAACAGTGGCATCCACTACCTCCGCTGAAGTGGCATCCTCCTTCCTCCAACCTCCAGGAAGAGGAGTATCAACAGTCTTGCACCCATGCATGTTGAACTTCTCCAGTATCTCCCGGGCATACTTACCTTGAGAAACAAATAGTCCATCACTACGCTGCCAAATTTCCAATCCCAGGAAATAATGAAGGAGGCCCAAGTCCTTCATCTCAAACTCTCTAGGAAGATCCTCCTTGCATGAAAGTATCAACAGCTCATCACCTGTCAGAATAAAATCATCTACATAAAGTACAATGATCAGCAACTTACCCTCCACCACAATCTGGTATAGGTTAGGATCCGCCTCACTCTTGGAGAATCCAAGTCCGGTGAAATAACTGTCTATCCGTGTGTACCAAGCACGAGGTGCTTGTTTCAACCCATACAGTGCTCTCTTGAGTCTGCACACATGCGACTCACTGCTGAAGATCTCGAAACCTTCGGGCTGTTCTATGTACACCTCCTCCTCAATGACTCGTTGAGGAATGCAGTCACATCCATCGGATGAATGTGCCACCCCATCTCAAGGCCGAGAGAGCTAGGATCGTCCGTATGGAAGAATAACTTGCGATAGGTGCAAAGGTCTCCTCATAATCGATCCCCCATTCCGTGAGAAGCCCTGGGAAAAAAATCTTGCCTTGTACTTCTCCACACTCCTGCCACCGCCCGCTTCACTTTGTAGATCCATCTCAAACCCACCACGAGTTTCCCCTCCGATCTCGGGAAAATCTCCCATGCACTGTTTCTGACAATCGAATCATGCTCTTCCACCATTACATCTATCCATGCGGGGTCCCCCATATCTTCCTCGAAAGAGGATGGCTCTGTCACGACACATTTTCTCACAAGAGCCATGTATCCAGTGTACCGGTCCAGTGACTCTCTCTGACTTCGCTGTGTTGTAGGTGGTCCTACAACCTTCTTTGCATCTTGAGCCAGTCGCTCAGCTTCTGTAGTGCGCTTCCGCCTTCTGATGTTTGGCACTGCATGAGTGGTCTCTTCCACTTCATGAACTTCCTCTTGTGGCTGATCCACATCCTAAAGCTCATCCTTAGGAACTAATAGCTCCTCATCTGCATGCAAGTGTGTCTCCCTCTCAAGCGAACACTTCATGGCTTTCTCCTAATGAAATTTGATATCCCGTCGCACAAACAAATTACAGACTGTCTAGCAAATACACACGATAGTTGTGGGGCGTATCACCAACCCACAAATATCCCAACCTCTCGTGCTCGCCCAGCCTTCTTCCCCTCCATCCTTCACATGGCAGACAAGGAACCAAAAATCCTCAAATGGGAAATATCAAAATTCTACTTCGAAACGCCCCTACTGCATCATGCCAAGTATCCTGTGAGGACAACGGTTCTGCACATAAACCGCAGTATTGCATGCCTCATCCCACAAGTGTATGGGAAGGCCCTGATCATGCAACATCGCCCATGCAGCACCCATGATCGTTCTGTTCTTTTGCTCAGCGACCCCATTCTGCTGTGGGTTATGAGGCGTTATGAGCTCTCTTCGAATTCCTTCTATGCTGAAAAAGTCCTTGAATTCGCCAGAGATGAATTCACCACCATTTTTGCTCCTAAGAGCCTTCACCTGCTTCGCCAATTATTTCTCAACTAGTGCCTTGAAATCATAGAAATTTGAGTATGTCTCACTCTTCTTCTGCATGAAGAAGATCCAACACTTATGAGAAAAATCATCAACAAATATCACATAATACCTGTGCTTTGCTATCGAAGCTGTTGAGAAAGGTCCACACACGTTTGTGTGAATTCTCTCAAGGATCATCGTGGCAGACTATCCTTCTCGTGAAAGGTGGCTTTCACAAATTTTCCCAAGGTACATCCCTTGCACTAATCTGACTGTGCAAGAGTGCCCTTAAGAAGCCCAGTAGAAATCTGCTGCAGTATCTTCAAGGCTCCATGGTGAAGGTGGCCCAATCTCTAGTGCCACAGCTCGCCATCATCCCGGCTCACCACTGCTTCCGCCTTGCATGCCATTGCTACGCTGCCATCTACTTTCAACTGATAAAGGTTCTTGACTCAAACCCCTATCTTCCGGGTCTCTCCAGTTGTCTTACTGCGCAGGAAAGCCTTTCCCTCGCTGAAGACCACATCGTACCCCTTGTCTTCCAACATCGCCACAGAGATCAGATTCTTCATTAATCCTGGAACATGCAAAACTTCCTTCAATACGAAGGGTTTACCAGACTCCCTCTCAAAGGAAATGGTACCGATACCGGTCGCACTGTATCTACCATCATTGCCCATCTCGATGTGCACTCCAAGATCTTTCTCATCCAGATCTGAAAAACAAATCTCGATCTCCTGTCATGTGAAAAGACGCACCATTGTCCAAGAACCAAACTGAACCCATCACACTTGATACCAAGCATGCGATTAGCGAAAAATCCAGCTCAAACTGCGAGGCTAAGACCTCTCCCACTGTAGATCCAGCAGCATGCTTATTTTTCTTCTTTTGCGGACAATTTGTGGCATAATGTCCGTGCTGGTGACAGTGAAAGCACTTCACCTTGGACATGTCTTGCTTCTTGCCTTTCGCACCAGAATGAGAATCTTTCTTTCTCTTCCCCTTCTTTTCTTTGGCAGCCAAAGCACAATTTTCTTCATCAGATGCCTTTGATGAAGGTCCGTCCCTGGTACTCCGCCTTATCTCCTCTTGCATGAGATCCGACCAAAATCGCTCCCATCCTGGCAATTTCTCCCGACCATTGACAGAGTCCTGATAGGAATGCAAACTCTTCGGAAGACCAAGGAGAGCCAAGTCCACCAATTCCTCCTCATCTACAATCACCCCCACACTTCCCAGCTCATCCCTACATTGGGTGAACTTCGTGAGGTACTTGGGTGTACTGTCGCCTTTCTCCATCTTTATGTTTCCGAGTTTATCCTTGAGCGCCAACTTCCTCTGGTCGCTCTTTCTTTGGAATAAATATATCAACACTTTCCACATCAAGTATGGAGAATTTTTTCCATGCAGGCTGGATACAATGTGATCCTTCACGCCCTCCAACAGAATCCTTCGACATTTTGCTGTCTTCTTTTGCCAAGCCTCAACTTGAGCAGCATCAATAGGCTTTGGGACTTCATCATCTATGAAATCCTTCAGCCCATTTTCATCTAACATCGCCTCCATCCTGTCCTTCCATGCAACATAATTCGAGCTGCCCTCAAGGGCATACTCCAATCGCAATCCGTTGAAAGACATTTCAACTTCGACACCAAGAAAACTCTGCTGCAAATTCGAATTCCACCAGCTCAAAAATCAACCGCTTCTGATTTGTGAGAACAAAGTATTTCTAGCACAGAGATCGAATGTAGGGGCATTTACTGGATATATCACCTTTCAAAGAAAGGATGGATCCAGAGGCTACCTGGCCCGCTTACAGACTCTGTCTACCGAAATAAATTGTAATCACTGTAATAGATCCGATGATCAATTTCCCTCTGATACCATGTAGAAATTTGAATAATAGCTGAATTATTCACCGAGATTATCCTGATTACACACTATTTAAGCTTCATGCATAATACATAACCTCTTCTACAATTGATCATCAATTTGTGGAAATAGAAGTAGTCGCATGCGCACATTAAAACATAATCAAGCACACATATAACACAATATGTAATGGGGAAAGCATACAGCTGAAAACCCCCAACTATCTGTATATTATAATGATAGAGAACATGTAACAATACATAGCACAAAGCTCCTCATAGCTCTCAGCACTATCTCACATGCTACACACAAACTAGCATGGAAGATGAACAAGTCACAGGTTCAAATCTCCTCCACAAGTCTGCTTGCCTCTACTGCGCAATCCAAGATGAATAATGATGAGATCCAAGTTGGAATCCCACTGGCTTGTACTGCACAATCCTCATTGGAAATCTCAATCAATGTGTGTGCAAATATCATGCACAAGTATAGTCACAACTGATAGCCACACTCACCCTTTCACCCACCTCTAACACTGGTCTCCACTTAACTATCCATGCATTGCAGTTAACTGATGTATTCTTTAGTTGATTTATGAGTTAATAATTAGTGAATTAATTAATAATTAATTCACACCACTCATCACTAGTGTATTTATCAGTTAGACTAAATACAACTAGTTCAACTAAGTTAAACCGAACACAACTCCACCAACTGTCTCATCAACTCCACCAAACTCTACCACATGAGTTCTAACTAAAGTCAACCATGCAATAGCTCAACTAACCCTTAGGAAAAGCGTATTTCCTTCTGTCAGCTGCATGTGCCACATCCAAGCATCAAACTGAAGTGCTCCAAGAGGAAAAGATAATGTTTATAGTCTAAATATTATTAAGGGTTAATAATATTTCACTGTTCTATTTTTAGCCCGGCAGTCTAAAAATAGAAACCACCCAATGTCTAAAAATAGAGGTCCATCTATTTTTACCAACTTGACCAATCATCCATAAATAGCATCCTGCAACTCATAGACCATGATCCATATGTCTAAAAATAGACTTTGCGCCAAAAATAGCCTACGGGCCCACTTAGTGAAGGCGAATTCTTTTCACTAAGCTCCATCATCTTGTTGCATTTTCAACACCCCTAACCCCCACAAGATGAAGCACTGGCAGAGATATTGGGACCTACCAGTGAATTTCCATTTTTTGTAGCCGCTACAATACCCTGCAAAATTTTTCCCCTTTTCAATTTTTGAGCCCCTAACCTTCTGAAAAATGGAGTCAAGCCTAAATTCACTCTTTCAAAATCCCAAGTCGCTAAGCCACAGAATTGGTCAAATCATCTAATCTACAACCCTGCACCCTTGTGACCCCTCACGTCGCGAAGTAACCAAGTCGTATATCATCCCGAAACCAAACAATTACGACCTTGCGACCCCGCAACCTCCCCAGGTCGCAAGGTCGTAGAGTCGCAAGGTCACATATCTCATAGACACAACTCATTTACGACCTTGTGACCCTCATTTAATATCCACATGTGCGGCCCATTTATATATATAAGGGTCGAATAGGTCACATTAGACCTGTGCGACAGAGAAAGAAAATGCCTCTAACAAGACAGCTAGAGCGTGCTTCTCCCGGGTATGTTGCCTAATCCTACTGTTGTTTCCTTTTTGACTGATTGTTGCCTACATTACCCTCACCTTAGCCCTTTTTAAACTCAACCTATCTTATATTTTCTACCATGAATCCTGTTGCTATAAATTTCCCCTCCACAGAGCTTGATTTCCCTGAGTATCTCCTCTGGAAGCCTCCCTTGCATCAGTCTATTCAAGTTCCCTTTCCATCCCTTTCAGTGAGGAACTTCATGCATGCTTTCCACTTGATGTGTCACCTTACCTCCTTTTTTGGTTAAAAACAAGATGAAGGTCTTTGTCACCTTGTGAACTGTTTGCCAAGCCCTAGAGCGACCCGTGACCTGGCGACCTCGATCGCTGAGTCGCAGGGTCGCTAGGTCACGTATTCGTGAAAGTTCAAAGTTACACGACTTTGCGACTTAGCAACCTTGCGACCTGGTCGTGAGTTGCTAAGTCACCAGGTCACACTTCTGTGAAAATCTAAACCATCGCGACTCCGCGACTCAGCGACCTCGCGACCTAGTCGCCAAGTCACTTTTTTGTGAAAGTTTAACCTAATGTGACCTAGCGACCCAACGACTCAGTCATAAGGTTGCTAGGCCATATGTTCATTGATTTCCTTGAAAATAGTTTAGCAGAGGTAGGAGTAGCCCAAGTATTTATAAATATGACATATGTATTATCGTGGGATTGTTTTATGAACATGCCAGGGAACCTTGAAGCTGAGCTAGAGTGCGTATCCATCTCGTCAGCCTCAAGTGATATGGAGCCTCCAAAAGTTCTCAAAAGAAACAAAAGCCCAGAGATAGAAATCTCAGAGGAGGAAATACCTCTCTCTCTTCTCCCTATCTATGTAGACATCGCCTGCACATTCGACAAAGGGGACAATATGACTTGGTATTAGGTGTACCAAGAATATACAAAGCCTGAATTTACAGAGGACCTCCCAGACAGGCAGGTGTATGTTCAAATTAAAATATCCAAGCTCCACTACACGAGGGCCCATCTGCCTATATTCCCATGTGCAGAGCTGATCGAGTGGATCCTGCAAAATGTCAACCCCAAGATATGGGTTATTCGGGATCAGGCCGGGAAGTCATTCATGAATCTGAAGGGACAAGATTGTTGGGAAAAATACTGAGAGGGGGGGGTGAATCAGTATATAGGAAAACTAAAACTTTTTTTTACTTTTCCATGCTCTAAAACCCATACGCGACTTTTCTGAATGCAACTAGCGTATACACACGGATATCCTTCATGAAACTCACGTATACACAGAGATCTAATTATGCCATTAATTCTTCACTTATATCATTCTATCATTCATTCATTGATGTTCTATAAACAATAAACATGTGCAGTAAGAACAGAATAAACCATCACACATACCCATCACACATGAACACCGGGATTTTAGGTGGAAACCCAAGTCGGGAGAAAACCACCACTGCAGTTGCTCAGCCTTCAATAGTTTATTATGGAGAAAACATATTACAACATATGTGCTGGTGCAGACTCCTACCAGCACGCAGGCACCCACCTGCGCTCGTTTACCAGCCTCTCCTGGAAGGGAGCTCCAACCCCCTGACTCGTTTACCAACCTCTCCTGGAAGGGAGCTACGACCCCCTGATCTCGTTTACTAGCCTCACCTAAGGGAGCTACAACCCCGCACCTCTCTATGGACCACGTTTCATCAATTTTCACACTGGATCCAAAGCTTCCTTTAGGACACCACTTTCAGGCCACATTTCATCATATTTTCAGACTGGACCCACTCCATACATTTAAGCACAGTCACACATCATCAACAGATAGCAGTAACACAGCAGAACAGATCAGACATTTCTTACCACAGACTTCAGCAAACCCTAGTTTTCACACGCGCTTTCCTTTCACTGATGTCGCGTATATACGCGCTTCCGTTCACATAAACCAACGTATACTTCTGTACATATTACAGAGCTAATTTCATTGCACATACGCGCTTTCTCTTCAGCGACGCCGCATATATACGCGCTTCCTCTGCGGTGAACTAGCGTATGGTTCTTTAGACATTTAGGTCATTGCAATTCTTTAGAACAGATACATCACACAGATTTAACCCTTTACTTTAGACAGATGTTCGCCTTATCTCAGATCTAATCATTCCATAAATAGATCTAGCAAATACAGATACATTTCAGATCTAGATATCCTGCTTCATCATTTCTTCATAGGTGCATCATAGATTTAGATCTATCATCAAACCTTTACCCTTTCCATACAGATATACTTCACAGAGAATTATTCATTCAAGCTCAGACATCTTGCTCCCACTCTCATGATTTGCACAATGAATTTCTTCTCTTTATATAGGTTTACCCTTTTCCAATACCATGAGCCAAAACCACATTACTTCCGATGGTATTCCTGGACGGGGTCATTTAGACGAATCATTACCCAATACAATGGGTCAATACCATGGTGGTTACCCCTGGTTTTTCACTTTATGAGCGCTTTTTCCGATACGCGACTTGGCACGTATTTTCCCGCGTGCATACGCGACTTCTCCTAGACAAATCCGCGTATGCCTTGAGACATACTCTTTTCATTATAGATCTAATACATACTGAATTCCTTTCTTCATTTCCTTCTGTACTCACTGTAGATACATCAGATTTAGTTCACCAAGACATATTCTATCAAGCACAACTTCATCAAGTAAGTTGCCATCATCTTCTTCAAGTGGGTTTCCATTCAAGGACAACACTCAGCATCATATTGCTAACAAACATCATTTCATATCAGATTTACATCATTTACCAAGTCCATCAGGTCAAGAATAACTTCATCAGGCGGATTGCCATTAAGGACAACACATGTCAACAATCTCAAGTCTTCATCTTCATTAAGTGGGTTGCCATCAAGGACAACACTCTGCATCATATTGCCAACAATCTCCCCCTTTGGACTTGATGGCAACCACGATGGTGTTTGATCACCACAACAGATAGGTACATTAAGAATACAATGACACCATGTCACTCTCCCCATTATTTGACACCATTATCTTCATTCAAACACCATGTCACTCTCCCCCTTTGACATCAAGGGCAAAGGGCGGATCAAAATCAACACACTCTCCCCCTTTTCTCCTCATGTAGAAGAAGGTGTTCTGCAGATCTGATGTACACTAAAGTGACCAAGCTCCCCCTGAGTTCATACTGAATCTTAAAACATATTTTTCAATGAAGTACATGACTCTATGAACTTCCTATCACCAAAGACTCATACTTACATCAAAGATCCAACCAAGTGGATTTACATATGAGACCTAAATGCCCAACCAAGTGGGTTTACACATCTTAACTCAACTACCCAACCAAGTGGGTTTACAAATTTGACTCAGCTACCCAACCAAGTGGGTTTACAAAATTTGTCAAGTCCTTACATGACTGAAAATTACAATTTTACATCATGGGTCTCAACAAGACCTTTTCATCAAAATACAAATATGACCATTTATGAACAAGACCAGAAAAACCTCAAGAGAGATCATATATCAGAACCACCATAATGCCAACAATGCATTATACTCAGCAAGACTAGGGCTCCCCCTGAAAATGTGCATCCGAACATCCTTTCCATATGACTAAGGCTCCCCCTTAGTTTGTGCATCCTGAACACTTTCAACCAATAATCAAGGCATATTTAAAGCATCAGAGATTGAAACAGTATTATAAGAGCTGGAACATCACCAGAGATACCAGAGATACCAAACAGCACTGCAGCTGTGCTGAAGAGAGCTGACCCCAAAATTTGTCAGCAATCAGACATACGCGGTTTTCTGTGCATGAACTCTCGTATATACGCGACTGTGTGTCAGAAAATCCGCGTATACAATACCATCTTCTATACTTTAACCAAATCTGATCCTCTGTGAGAAAAGGACAGTGTTCAGCTTCTTTCTGAGATATTTGAATGCTTCCCTGGACTACAGATAGATAGAACAGTGTATTTGTGTCTTCAAGCGTCATCCAATGGTTGCAGTATAAGTACATTAGTAACCAAGCCTTCAGATTCTTTGCAGCATCAATACAATCTTTCCAAGAGAGATTATCATACCAGAACAACATCTTCACATAAGTGTCAAGCAATCATCCATGTGGTCCAACATCACCATGATCTTTAAGATTTAACATGAAGTAACATATGTAGGCAAAAGATCTCAACCATAGTAACAAACTCTGCATGATCTATTCTTATTTCTGAATCAAACGACATCCAACTCATCCAAGTGTGAGCACAAAAGATACTTATCAGCAACCAGGGCTCAAAATCTCATCATAATAAACCATGTACCAAGTCATCATCATTTGAGCATGAGTATCAAAAAAACCAAAGAATAAGCAGTCATATTGCCAACAATGCAATCATTAGTATTCAACCTGCTGCTCCCCCTGAACCAGTGCTCCTTCTTAACTTGTGCAACTTGAATACGTTCATCAGTAAGTCATCAGCAACAATCTCTGCATGAACTGTCCTTATCTCCGAATTATAAGACTTTCATCTCAACAATGAATACTCTTCATCAAAAAGCAAACAGGACTCATCCACAATCTTCAACATAAGAAACCATGTATCATATCATCATTATTTAGAAATGAGAAACTGAGCTGATATTGAGTCAATAATACAGTTATTAACAGTCAGACTGATGCTCCCCTTGAACCTCTGCTCCAGATCTTCAGCTATCATATAAATTCTCTTATCATCAATGCATACGTGACTGTGTCTGCTGGAACTCGCGTGTATACGTGACTTTTGTTAATAGAACCCGCGTATGGAAAGTGAAGCATAGAAATTTTTCACATTCCTTCATCTCCCCCTGAACTTGTACTTCCTGTACCTGTCTTCTTCATATCAGATGCTTTGTCAGAAATATATATAACCAGAATAATCAAATCAATCATGAGAGACATCATACATTGCTCCCCCTGTGACGATACATTACTAAATCTCATAATTTATCCCACATCATTCCTGCAATCAATCAGAGAAGTAAGCTTCAGAAGTGGATGACTGCAATAGGGTCAAAATTCCCTACGTTTCTGATCGGTCCTCCATCTTTTTCCAGATTTGTTTGAACTTTCTATTTGTGTGCTGGAAGTTATCCAATTTCTCATATCTGTTCAACCCGCATTCCTTTTCTACATGTCCATACTTGTTACAAGAATAACATCTCATGTGTCCAGAGAAATAAGCATAAGAATCATAATGAGTATTTCTAATCTTCCTCCTTTTACAATCAGCTGCTTTATGTCCATACTTGTTACATGAAAAATAATATCCCTTGAAGAAACCAGAGTACCTTTCTATGTAGGATCTGTTTGTTTGAGGCTGAAATGATTTGCTCCTGCAATTTGCTGCAACATGCCCATAATTATGACATTTAAAGAATTCAACATTATTGACTGATTTCCTTTGAGATTTCATCATTGTTGGTTGACCTTTTGTCTCTTTCAACACTTCAGGTTTTGCATTGACATCCTCTGAATTTTTAGCACTTCCTTGTGAGCTAGATTCTCCTTTAACAGTTTCATGGAAACCAAGACCAAGTTTGATAGCAAGAGACCTTTGATTACTCAGAATATTGTCCAAAATATTAGTACTATCTTGAAACCTCAAAAGTTTAACTTTTTCTTCTAATTTACCTTTGAGAATGTTTACCTCAACCTCCAAGGCTTGACATTGCTTTGTCATGCTTTCTTATTTCCTTCTTCCATCTTCTACTTGATCCTTCAGATTTAGAATCTCTTCTTTCAACCAATTTTCGTTTTCTTCACATGTTTGTTGCAGCTCTTCATTCTTCTTATTTTATTTTTCCAGATCTTCTTTGAGAGAGATGATTTCTGCTTCAAGGCCTTCCTTTTCAAATGGTTGTAGAGGTTCCTCATTCTTCTTACTTGATGCTTCAAGATCTGCTTGTAGAGAGATGATTGTAGCTTCAATTCCTTCATTCTTCTTGCTTGATTTTTCAAGATCTGCATTTAGATTGTTGATTTCTGCTTCTAGTCCCTTAATTCGATTGGATGCATAAGTATGAAACCTTTGATACTTGTCCACCTGTCCATTCAGCATTTCTATTTGTTTTTCCATTTGAGAGATCATCTCTTTGTAGATAGTTTCTTGCTTATTAGATGAACTTTGTAGTTCTTCAACTTTAATCTTGAGAGCTTCTTCTAGATCCACAACTTTACTTTCACTATCTTCACTATTGTTTGCACAAAGAAGATTATTACAAGGACCCCATTCACTATCTAATTCATCTTCTTCAATTTCTGCTATACATGTTTTCTGAGATATCTCCTTGTTTCGAGTAGCCTTCTTCTTTTGCTTCTTTGCCATGAGCACTTTCAGATCATGGTCAGAATCTTCTTCATCTTCACTGGACACTTCATCATCATCTTTATTTGCAAAATAACTCTTCCTCTTTTCAAATTGTTTCCCTTTACCATTTTTTTCTCTATAAGGACATTTAGCAGCATAGTGACCAACTTTTCCACAATCAAAACATTTGAAGGGAAGCTTAGCTTTGAATCTTCCAGTACCTAGTTGGAGTTTTCTCACAAAATTCGCTTCTTCTTCTTCGGATATATAGCTGGTTTCTTTGACAACTTCCTTTTCTTTCCCTTTTGCAGATACCTTAAAAGCAGCTTCTTTGATTTGAGAAGGACCTCCTTGTCTCATTTCAAAAGCAGTCAGAATACCATGTAATTGAACAATAGTAAGAGTTTACAGATCTTGCCTTTCTTCAATAGCTGAAACTTTAGAGTCAAATTTTGAAGTCAAGGATCTTAAGACTTTTTCCACCAGAGTAGTATCAGTTATGGTTTCACCCAAATTTCTCATTCGATTTACAATATCGTCTAGACGTAAGAAGAAATGGGCAATACTCTCATCACTATGCATCTTCAAATTTTCATATTCAATTCTAAGAGTTTGGAGTTTTTCACTTTTTACCTTTGTGTCTCCTTCATAACTCAGAATGATTTTGTCCCATATTTCTTTTGCTGAATTTAGCTGCATCACTTTAGCAAATTCTAGTTCAGACATGCTTCCTAATAAGACATTCACTGCTTTGGCATTGATTTCATACTTCTTCCTTTCAGCCGCATCAGTAGGAATACTTGCCGGATATTGATAGCCTTCTTCCACGATTGCCCATACTTCTGCACCAAGAATTTGCAGATATGCTTTTGTTCGTACCTTCCAGAATATCAGATTGCTTCCATTGAATAGAGGTGGCTTTAGAGACATTACTCCTTCACAACTTCCCATAGCGACGGATCTCCTTCGAGCGATCAAGCTTCTGCAGAAGGACCCGCTCTGATACAAATTGTTGGGAAAAATACTGAGAGGGGGGGGTGAATCAGTATTTAGGGCAAACTAAAACTTTTTTATTTTTCATGCTCTGAAACCCATACGCTACTTTGCTGAAGCCAACTAGCGTATACACGCGGATATCCTTCATAAAACTCGCGTATACAAAGAGATCTAATTATGCCATTAATTCTTCACTTATATCATTCCATCATTCATTCATTAGATGTTCTATAAACAGTAAAGATGTGCAGTAAGAACAGAATAAACCATCACACATAATCATCACACATGAACACCAGGATTTTAGGTGGAAACCCAAGTCGGGAGAAAACCACCGCTGCAGTTGCTCAGCCTTCAATATTTTATTATAGAGAAAACATCTTACAACATATGTGCTGGCGGAAACTCCTACCAGCACGCAAGCACCCATCTATGCTCGTTTACCAGCCTCTCCTGGAAGGGAGCTCCAACCCCCTGACTCATTTACCAGCCTCTCCTGGAAGGGAGCTACGACCCCCTGATCTCATTTACCAGCCTCACCTGGAAGGGAGCTACAACCCTCAGCACCTCTATGGACCACGTTTCATCAATTTTCACACTGGATCCTTAGCTTCCTTTAGGACACCACTTGCAGGCCACGTTTCATCATATTTTCAGACTGGACCCACTCCATACATTTAATCACAGTCACACATCATCAACAGATAGCAGTAACACAACAGAACAGATTAGACATTTCTTACCACAAACTTCAGCAAACCCCAGTTTGCACACGCGCTTTCCCTTCACTGATGTCGCGTATATACGCGCTTCCGTTCACATAAACCAAAGTTATACGTACACATGTGCCACTTACCGCGCATACGCGCTTCTTCGGGCCGGCCGCGTATATACGAGCTTCCTCTGCGGCAAACAAGCATATGGTTCTTCAAACATTTAGGTCATTTCATTTCTTCAGAACAGATACATCACATAGACTTTTACCCTTTACTTCAGACAGATGTTCGCCTCATCTCATATCTAATCATTCCATAGACAGATCTAGCCAATTCAAATACATTCCAGATCTAGATTCCCTTCTTCATCATTTCTTCATTGGAGCATCATGCATTCAGATCTATCATACAACTGTAACCCTTTCCATTCAGATATACTTCAGAGAGAAGTATTCATTCAAGCTCAGACATCCTACCCCCACTCCCATGATTTGTACAATGAATTTCTTCTCCTTATATAGGTTTACCCTTTTTCAATACCATGAGCCAAAACCACATTACTTCCGATGGTATTCCAGGCAGATAATCATTTTCAGACGAATCATTACCCAATACAATGGGTCAATACCATGGTGGTTACCTTCGGTTTTGCACTTTATGAGCGCTTTTTCCCATACGCGACTTGGCACGTATTTTCTTTCAAATAAGGCATACGCGACTTCTCCTAGACAAATCCGCGTATGCCTTGAGACATACTCTTTCATCATAGATCTAATACATACCGAATGCGACCTTTCTTCTATTTCCTTCGTACTCACCGTAGATACACTTTCGGGATTTAGTTCACCAACACATATTCTATCAAGCACAACTTCATCAAGTAAGTTGCCATCATCTTCTTCAAGTGGGTTGCCATTCAAGGACAACACTCAGCATCATATTGCTAACAAACATCATTTCATATCAGATTTACATCATTTACCAAGTCCATCAGGTCAAGAATAACTTCATTAGGTGGATTGCCATTAAGGACAACACATGTCAACAATCTCATGTCTTCATCTTCATTAAGTGGGTTGCCATCAAGGACAACACTCTGCATCATATTGCCAACAAAGATGTAGAATTCTATTATGTGCTTCCCGCCCGAGAAAATACCTTCACCAAGGAGTGGGCCACCACTCATGCAGTTCCCATTCCTGAGAGTTTAAGAGGATGGTGGGAGGACCCAGAAAAGTTTCAGCTCAAGAAGGACCAGGAATATCAGATGGCAAGACTCAAAAAGGTCTACAAGCTCGTAGCTGCGATGTTATGTAGGATGTATGGTCGTCCAGATGCAACCACTTTCAACGATGCTTGGGTTTCTCTGATGTACGTTTTCACTATGTATGACACCCGCTTCAACTGGGCCAACATGATAGTGGCAAGCCTCAGATCTAACATTTCTACGGCACTAGCACCTGCTGAAGGGTATGCATCAGAATTTTATATAGCATCTTATCCTTTGGATGCAGTATGTGCAAGGTGCCATTTTGAGGGGTGGGCACACAACTAGGATTCGGAGCACAGTGGTCCAATTCACAAAGATTTAATGGTGTTCTTGGATTCCATATATAAGCAAGACATGGAGTCAATCGCACACAGCTTCATCCCCGCTCTCTATGTAAAACTATTTGGAAAAGACACCCCATGCATGTCCGGGTGAGTCGTGGAGACGATAACCTAGGTGGTCCACTGGTTTCCTGATGTGGATAGTACTATTAGATCTGAGACTTTTGTGATCCATAGAATAGATAAATGTCTTTTCGGATTAATCACATTATTAGGATTTGGTCAAAAAGTAAAAATTTGAACCAACTAATGTGGTTCATCTTCAGGACAAGGTGAAGAAGTCAATCAATATTAATTAACAAATAGTTATAATGCAACATTTCCTGGTATTAGCTGCAAAAAAATAGCCGTAAAAAATGTAGCCATTTAAAACTAGCCATTAATGGATGGATTAGATATTTAAATATTTTAATTAAAATTTTCTTTTATTAATTAATATTTGTTATAATAAAATATAATGTATTATAATATACATTAAAAATATAATGTATATTATAATAAAACATGGATATTACTTTCATCCGAGTTTTCGGGTCACTCAAGGCTCCTCACGCACTGCCCTAGTTCGTAACCGACAAAATCCTCCTCCAAGATACATGTTACCAGATGTTAGGGGGTTTTTCAAAAGTTATCACTAAGGGCAAGAAGAAGCCATGGCCCACTCTGTCGCTCACTATCAGTGCCTACAAAGTGAATGATTTCAGGGAGGTAGAGGCAGAGGCCGAGCAAATCAAAGGATTTTATCTACCTCCCTTGGCACACCAGACGTATGATCCTGAGAGAATCATCCCCACCCACTACAAGAGGGCCAAATTTAAATGTAGTTACTAGCATACTGATTTTCCAGATGAAGATAGAGTCAAGAACTAGTACAACAAGGACAGGGAGGGTGCTCCAGAGGAATCAACTGATTAGGAAGATCAGGACAACTAGAATTTAGAGGAAAGAATCCATATGCTGGGAGGAGCCTCATCTTCCAAAGCCAAGAAGCAAAGGACCGGTACGGGCCATAACTCTTCCACCCAAATGAGAGAAAAAGAGGCTAAAGCTCAACAAGAAGCTGAGGAGAATGCAAAGGAGGAGGAGGACAAACAAAAGAAGCAACTGAAATAAGAACAAAGAAAGAAGCGGGTGGAGGAAAACTACAAGAAAAAGGAAAAGGAACAACGGAAGAAAGAAGAGGAAGAAAAGGCAGAAGCTGAGCGAAAGCTAAAGATAAAACAAGATAAGGCAGAAGCTGAGTGCCAGCTAAAGGAGGATCAAGCTAAAGCATAAGCTGAGTTCCAGATAAAGGAAGAACAGGATAGGGCAGAAGCAAAGAAAAAGAGGGGGGAGGAATAAAGTTGGAAGTCAACAGAAGATTCCTCCAAGGGAACCAAAGGCAGCAAGAAACCTCCTTCAGAGACAAAGAAACAAATGGAGCTACCACACATCGAGGTGCCCCAAACAACTCCTGCAACCAATGTGTGTTTTTCCCTCTCGGAATTGAATACCTCCGAGGATCTAGATGAGGGAGTGCTTGATCTAACAAGACTTACCTATGATTAGTTCACACACAAGATCAGGTAGGAGAAGAGAAGATGTTTAGCACAGGACCCTGCTACACCCCTTATAGTCACCATAGAGAAGGATATAGTCTTGGATACCAGGACCAATCCGGTTATGATTGCATCATCTGGTACTACTTTTGTAGCAGCTACTGAGGAGAATGTAAGCAAAATGAGTAGAGAAATTTTGTCCCTGCAGAATAGATTGCAGGCCTCCGAACAAAAGACAGCTAAGTTGGAACAAGAAAAGAAGGCATTACAAGAGGAATTCCAACAGCTTTAGGTTATGAATGCCCCTACTAATGAAATACCACTCACTATTCAGGGAAAGTTGGTTACTTTGGAGGCCACCATGAAGCAGGTATATGAAGAACTATTTACGATAAAACAAATCATCGCGCCACTACTGAATGCACAGGCTAAAACCAAGAGGAGGAACACACAGCTAAAGGAAGCCTCTATAGCCTTGGACATAATACTAGACACCTTGCCTAGAAAAGATTGGATCGACACCCAAAATGACAAGTTTCAAATCCGGATAAAGGTACAATCCAAAGAGAAATTGATCAAGGACTTAGAGAAAGTAATGTTCGCATACGAACATCTTATTAGCGACATTGAATCAATGGCCGAAGTACACCACATTCCTTCTCTGGGTGCATTGGGCGAAGAGAAAACGTGGGAAGAAGTCACCAAATATATTCAAGCATTTCTACAACCCATAAGGCAAGCAGCTGCCTCTCAATACCTGTCGGCATCACAGGAAAAAATGGTTCAATTCATCATGACACCAGTCCGGATCTATACCAAACTAGCCTCCCTGTCGAACCAGATAACGATCAAGAGAGACACTTTTATCCCAAATGCTCTCGAGTGCCTTCACAAGTTGAGAGAAGATACACCTCAGGTCTCCCTAGTGGCTGTGGATTATCGAGCATGACGAAGTTACCTCGAGGAACAACAATAGATAGATGTCCCTAATCTTGTAATCACCCAACAAATTCCATGACCAAGTCAAGTATTGCAGTAAATAGAAGAGGTCACAGGGCGCAACAGACAAGGGGGTTGCAAGTCGCAAGTGACAGAAAGGGTTAAGGTCGCAAGTCACAACTTCCATCAAGTCGCAGAGTATTTCACGGTCAGGAAGGTGAAAAGTTAGGGATAGCCAAGGGTCAATTTTGTCCTATAAATACTCCATTCGAGGAATTGTAAAGGACCCTTTTTTTTGGGACTCCAAAGGAGCAAAGATAATTGTATAACATTGAATGAAATTATCTAAGAATAAATACAAGCACCTGTTTTGATTCCACTCTTGGATCCGATGAGAATTAATGTGTTAACACTATGAATATTTGTCTTATGTATCTAATATCTTTATGATTAAGTAATATGTGTTTTCTGCTTATATCAATTATACATTTCAACTCACTAAATGTGTTAATGATGTTAGGTTGTTATTTAGAAGATGTTAGCAACTCCGTTACTAAAATTTATCTTATCTCTTGAGACCGCTTAAGGAAGTGAAGAGTGCTCCAACCATAAAGAATTGTTTCTTATGTGGTTTAAACATCTTTTACAAGCGTGACCCTAATGATGTGCTGCTAACAACATTTCCTTTGGCTGCATGCTTTAACTCATCTTGCTATTTGTAGTGTTTTATGTTCCTTAAGGCTCATCAACCATTTGTCTTGTACCATCTGAATAATCGTGTGTTCATAGGTCTGCAGGGTTCTTTTGTGTCCATGAAAATGGAGTATTCAGCGGTAGCCGGACCCACACCCCGGATGGGATCCTTATCACAAACGGTTTAGAGTCTAATCAGGACTTTTTACTGGGAAGATCCCTTACTATTGGCCGGACATCTTTTCCCGTCAACAGATTCACAGATTCAAAGTCTTACTTCTTCTGTTTGAATTTCTTCTCAATCTTGGTAGCATACCAGTATACCATACCAAGCGACGTGATGTCAGGGAACTCCATTTCCTCCTAAATGTATATGTGCAAACAACTACGGTACTTCAGCACCAATTTTTTTCTTCGAATATTTGATACCCAACTTTGTGCGCAGGGTATGGAATAGATTCGAGAGCTCATGCACATCTTGATCCCTTTGCTGCCGCAACATATTCCATTGTATGTACTTGTCATCATAGCTACCCATGGGATAATATTGTTCCTTGATGGCGTCTTGGAAATAATTCCAAGTGGGTATAGTTGAGAGAAAAGAGGGTTCCCCCTTGTCCTTTTTATCAAGTAGGTTTCCCACCAGTCCTTGACATGGGGGTAAGCTTTGAGGAGTGAAAAATTAATCTTCTCCTGGTCAGAAAAGTCATGAACTGAGAAATATCCTTCTAATATATTCAACCATATATCTTCAACGTCTGCATCTATTTGACCCTCAAATATGGGAATGTCAAAGTTTATTTGTACCTTAAATGGAGTTGCACCTCCAGAGTAGTTGTTGGATGCAGATGCGCACCGGTGGGAATTCGTTGAAGGATCTGAGAAAAGTTATCCATCATCACATTCCTTTGTTTTTCGAGGGCCTCCTCGAGCAATATTTTGGTAGGATCTCCTGCTCCCTCATCTTTCTTTTCGTCCCCCATGGGCAGAAGTCAGGGTTTGTGAGGCTAATCTTGCAAGGGTTCAACTAGATCAATCACTAACTCCTTATACCTTGACCTGATTCATTGAAATTAAACAAGAAAATTTCAGCACCCATGCCTAGTGCATTAAGAACCTACACTAGCTGGTTGGGGCCCACAGGGATAAATTTGGTGCATGTCTATTTTTGTAATATTCCCAAATGGGAAAAGTAGGAATATAGTGAAAAATGATGGAACAATAATGTAAATCATCATATAAAATCAAGAGGCCAATATGGATACGTTTCATACATTATAACAACAGCAAAATTTAAATAAGAAATGGACAATAAGATGTACAAAAAGAAAGAACAAGCCTCCAATGGACAAAATCCCTCAAAAAGAGGTGCTGCTACTATATATAAAGACTAGAAGACTACTACAACGCTATTTTAAAGGCACTTCTACAAAAAATGGCTTTACAATAGATCTAAGGCTTATATGTGTCTCAAAAGATAGATCTACTACAGATATGAGCACTATACAACCTCCTTTGAGGAATCCCTGAAGGGTTTTCAACAAAACACCATATACAAGATGGGGATCTAGGCCCTAGGTTTGAAGATCCACTGCAAAATAAAAATATGGAAAGTGTGGCTGAAATGATATGATCAATAGAATAGCCTCCTCCAATAGATCCTCTAAATGAAAGGCAGATCCATTTCACTAGAAAACCAACTCTCCAAATGGTGTGCCAATCCACCCTGCAACTCCTCTTATAGAAATAACGCAGATCTAGAAGTAAACTGTGCTGTAGGGATAAATAAATGGTTGGCCTAATGCCAAGATCTGAAGATAAGCACAAGGGACTTCCTTACTATCCTCCCAATGGAAAGGAAGCCTCCTCCACTGAAAATGAGCAATGAAATGACCTAGATCTAGTCTTCACTGCTTCAACCTGCAAAAAAACTCAACCCTCAACAGGATCTATGTTGTAAATGAAAGATGAAGCTTGGAATTAAGCCTGATAGAGGACAATGTAGTACAAGACTCCTCAAAGAGCTTCTCAATGGAAGAGGTGGGATTCCCGATCAGTAACACCCTGTGCTAAACAACACTCAATCTTAGCTAAACAGTAAGAGAAAGATATATGTCTAAATAGACCATATATTCAAAAATATCATCAACATACATACATAATGAATATGGCTACCATCCTCTTCCTTAAATAATATGTGAGTTTGGAAAACCTAATCCTCTTCCAATAATAGCACTACTTCCATACAAAGCATCTCCATCTAAAACTACGTTGTCTCTCATTGATGACCACTCCTCCATGACAACGCTGTTGATTTGGTCAAATTTGACCCAATCAAGGTGTTCCAGCCCCTTTTCACACCTAAGGGTGCTCAATTAAGCTGCCAAGATCTATCTCTTTCACATTGGCATTGATTTATTCATTATTAAGGATAATTATGGACCTCCATTGTCCTGTTATTCATAAAAAAAGCAGCAAAACAAAATTTAATATTCCAACTAGCTCATGGGTAATTTAGGAATATTACAGTCCTCCCCTCCCAAGTGTTTCTTGTCCTCAAGCAACTGCAAGGACAATACTGAAAATGTGGGGAACCTTTATCCCCATATGGAGCTCCAATCTCCAAGCTATCATCCATACAAAATGAATCACCTCCAGAGTGGTATTTCATAGAAAGACTCCAATATACTCATAAGAGGCACCTCCCAAGTGCTCAAGTTACCCAAATGGCTCATCCCATAAGGAAACACGAGACCCAATGTAGAAATCATGGATGGTCCAATTCTCTGCCATACATATGAAACATAAGAACCATGGAGAATCTCTCTCCCAAAGGACACATTCAATCCCTCCATCCTTTCTCCAATCACTCTTATAAAAAGAATAAGAACATCATCAACATACGGGATCAAAATTAGGGATACATAAATAATCAAATGCAATAATGGAGGTGAATCATAGTCCCACATGTGGAACCAGTGCAGAATATCTCCTGACTACAATAGATAATAGTGTAGTAAGTGGTTTCCCCACCACTTACTTGCTGCCCAAGTCTTCTCACAATGGCTGAATATGTGAGATATGTTTGGTGCTTTTGGAGTGCACCCACAATGATACAATATCTCCCTATGTCCTTCTAGGGAGTGGCCATGTTTAGAAATGTTTATGGCTCAAAGTTAGCCATGAATTTTATATGGAAGAATGCTCCTCCTTGGAGCTATGGCCTGCATATACATGGGAAAGGAATGCAAATAATAATCAAGTGAAACATCATTCCCATAAACATGTTCCAACCAAAATTTCTGCTCATATAAATGGAGTGGTCCATAGATAGATCTCCTCTCATCCCAAAAGAGGAAAGAGGTGGATGTGATAACTCCTCCATATAGTTATGTATCTCTTCCAACTCCACATGGTCCATGAATATTTTCAAATGTTGATATATCTCCTCTTCAAAGCCTTCCCAAGTGTACCCCTCCATGATAGAGTGATATGCTCTCATTGAATAAGTATGGTTGAAGAGAAAATCTTCATGTGCTATTTGTAGCAACTTCTCCTAGAGTTTAGAAGCTCTAGATAAGAATATCCTACCATGATAATAAATGACCTCATCTTGGATTGAAAATCCCTCTTCAGGTAGCTGGTCATCAAGTATCATGCATGTAAAAATATTTTTGGACTAATCCACCAACAGTTGGGATTTCCAATATGGATCTATCCTCCATAGTGATAGCACTGATGATATACCACAAAGAACATCTGTCATATGGTGCCCTTCTCCTTGAAATCTCCCATGCCAAAGGTACATGTTGTAAGGTTGTTATTCTTCCCATGTTGCTCCTCCCACAGCGCCGAATCTGAAATGAGAGTGGGTAATGATGATGTTGGGAGAATGCATCCCTCCTCCTTGAGTCTACCAAAGATTCTCAGCGTTGTATTATGGCCTCCTAATGCTCCCATTCCTCCTGGATCTATGAATGGTGCATCATGATATGAGACATGCCTCATCATCTCTTGATCTGGTGTCCTTCCAGGTGGAATTCCTCCATGCAAATAGACATCAATATCAAGAGTATACTGCATATATGAGTGGACTGATTTTTCCTTTCTCTCACTGCACAAATCAGTCTGCCTCTTTTGTGCATCATCCTTCTGAAATAGATAGGGGTGTGTGCTCTTAATCATATGATGTTAGCCATCCTCCCTACATTCTCCTTTCATTTGCAAGGTTTCACAATCTAGAAATAATGGCACATGTTGTTCATGGATTGTGCCTTGACATCCACATATGAGATCCTTTGTAACTTCTTGGAATGATACAATAGCTCCTCTCATTGGGGAAATTTCTCCATCTACCTCTTCATGAGGTACTAGTCTTGCTCCTGATGTGACAACGTTATTACCTCCACCCTTCTCTTCCCCTTCATCATGAAAAGAGGTTACCTCATCATCATTAAGAGGCTCTATGTTTAGTTCCTCTTTTGAAAAAGATACCTCCATGTCTTCCTTTTGAGAAGAGAGCTCTTCCTGAAGTGCGGATCTTGTCCCTAGCAAGGTATTCTGAAAGTTTTTAACCCCCTTAATAGTTTTCTAAAATGGAGTTAGGATTATAGATACTTCCAACTCATGCAAAGGTTTTTTTTGTTTAGGCTTAGTTAGCTCAACGAAGGAAGTTTCAAAATGTTTTGCATCAAATATTATCACTAACCTCCTAGTAAAATTTGCATAAGTAGATACATTTACATGATTCAAGGAAGAAGTTTCATAAAAACACCAGGCATAATCCTTACCTTCAAGATGCAGCGCTGCTACTCTAATGGCTTCATATTTTGAAACTTGGTGTTGCTGAAAATATGTGTTTAGCTCCTTCACCCAAGCCCTTGTTGTGCACCTAGGTGACCCATCAAAAGTAGATAGAGAGAATCTACCCAAATCATGCTGCTTGCACCTTTTTCTTCTATCATGGTTGCTAGGTCTTATATTCTCCTTGATCTTGCAAAACTCTTGGAATTTTAGATGATCTTTGAACCTCTATGATTGAGATTCATATTCTTGAAGATAATCACCAAGAGTCTCCTCATTTGGCACATATCCTTCCTCCATCTCTCTTTCTATGAACACAGGCATGGTGGTATATCAGAGATTTGATTGTGTGGTTGAATGCTCACACACATAATATGAAAACATGGAGCTTTCTCTATGCATAAGCTCTTTTGGATAATTTCTACATCTCTCCATCCTCATTTCTATGATGTGTTTTTTAATGCCCTGAATAGTTCTGAAGAGAAGTCTTGAGAACTCCTTCCTTTTCATTCCTCCTGAAAAAGGGGTTTCACCCTTGTTTTCTTTGTCACTTGTATAATCGAACTTCCGGTGTATTCTTCTTTGATACCTCTTCTCTCTATTAGTAAGAGGATCTCCTTCTTCAAATGACATATTGGAAGCAAAACAAAATTTAATATTCCAACTAGCTCATGGCTAATTTAGGAATATTACAATTTTAGTTATCCCTTAATTAAGATGGACAATAAAATGTAATCTAGTCTCAAAATAACTGGTAATAGTTAAATAATAGTGATAAACTCAGTTCGCTCATGAATTTCGAGTTAGAGGTAGTTGGTGAGGCATGGATAGTAATTCTAGTTGTAACAGAGTTCGAAGTGTTGTGGTGCATTAGTTAATGTAGGTTGTAATCAGTTTAACTCAGTTAAGTGAGTTAAACTCGGTTGTGCTAGTTGTAACTGTTAGATACACTAGTGAGAGATCAAGTGAATTAAATATTAATTGATTCATAATCATTGATCTCACATGCAACTGAGGATTTACTATTATTAGTTGCATGCATGTCATATATAGTGGAGACCCAATTGAGATCTCGGTGAAAGGGAAGTTGACTATCAGTTGTAGGATTATTGGGTCGCACCCATGCAACCAAACACCCATTGAAGTGCCCATGATACTTTCACACTCAAGGAAGGCCAAAATTCCTATTCTTTAGGGATTGCATTCATCAGGGATTGCACAAGCAAGGAAGGTTGTTTGGAGGCATTAAATTGGCTAAGTATTGGTCAATTTTATGTGTGATAGTGTGAGACAATTATCTGAGTACAGGAGGGCTCTTGTGAGAAGAGTTGTATATAACTATTTCATGATTCCATATTGAATATACAATAGAATATAGTGGGGTATTTAGCAGTAATATTTCCCTGGGAAATGATCTGTGTTGTGGCTTGATTTATTCTTCTTTGCTTCATGTGATTGGAAATTGTGTTTTTAATTACGCAATTGATTTGTAGAAGCCGTTCAGTATGTAAATTTAGTACATTGTTAAATCATATTGAATCCATTATATATATGTTTGCTGTATAATTTATACATGGTATCAAAGCACAGGAAATCACAATTGTGAAGGAGGATTTGAGTTTGTGATAGATAGAATTCGAATTTGCAGAAAGAATTTCTTGGTGCTACAGCTAATTCAGGATCGAAATGGATTTCAATGGCTTGAGGTTTGAGTATGCACTCGATGGCAACTCAAACTATATTTCTTGGAAGGACGTGATGGAGGTAGTACCCGAAGACAATGGCTTGAAGGAATTCATTGACAATGATGTTCCTAAACCCGTTGTGGCAGATGTTGAAAATCTTGATGCATGAAAAAAAAAAAGTGGCAAAGGGGAGGAGGATCCCATTGGAGGGAGTACGAGACCAGATTGTCTCAAGCCTCCATGGGAAAGACACACAATATGCAATTTGGAAGGCTTTTACTGATCTATTTCATAGCAGCAATGAACATAGGAAATTGGCACTCAAATATAAACTCAGGAAGATCAAGATGGAGAAGGGAGAATCCATAACAAAATATCTAACAAATCTTTTCCAATGTAAGGATGAACTAGGGAGCGATGGTATAACTGTTTCTGATGATGATTTGGTGAGCTTGGTTCTCCTAGGACTTCCCAAGAGTTGGCACAATTATCAAGACTCTGTCAATGGAAGGGAAAATCTGCCAGATTGGGAATGGTTGTGGTCGGATTTGGTGCAGGAGGAGTTCATACGGAACACCAAAGATGGGTATTTATCTAAGAATGAAGATGAAGAAGATTATGCTTTGGCTGCCATGACGAAGAAGGGGAAGGGGAAGAAATTCCATTCCAAATCTGAGTCCAAAGATGGCAAGAAGCGAGATATTTCCAGGGTGAAGTGCTTTCACTGTCACGAGCATGGGCATTATGCTACTAACTGTCCAAAAAATAAGAAGAACAAGAAGGTTGGAGGATCTACAGCTGGTGAGGCTTTGGCCTTGAATTTTGAGTTTGACTTCTCATTGCTCGCATGCATGATGTCAAGTGCATTGGGATATTTGTGGTATTTGGATAGTGGCGCTTCCTTTCACATGACGGGAGACAAGTATATTTTCAGTAGCTTGGAGGAGAAGGATCTCCAAATGCATATTGAAGTGGGTGATGACGGGCAGTACAGTGCTAGCAGGATTAGTACCATTAGCTTCCAGAGGTAGTTAGGTAAATCCTTTCAATTAAAAGATGTAATTCATGTACCATGTTTGAAGAAAAATTTACTCAGTTGCAATGTTGGAGGATAGAGGCTATGATGTTGTTTTTAGTGAAGGAAAAGCTTTCCTGTGACACAAAAAAATAGGACAAGCCAAGAAGATAGGGATTTGAGTTAAGAATCACTACAAGCTAGATTTAGATGGTTGCGCAACATTTATGGGCAAGGCGGACAAAGTGGTAACCTGGGATGAGGGAAAATTATCGCACAGGAGATTAGGCCATCTTCACCATGGAGACTTGAAAGTCATGCAACAGATTTCTGCTAGTCTTCCAAGGGGTACACTTGCATAGTCAGACACATGCAAGGGATGTATTATGGGAAAATATGTAAAGGCCACCTTTCATGAGGAGGAGAACCGAGCTTCGAGAATCCTTGAGAGAGTTGACACAGATGCGTGTCGACCATTCTCTGTTGCTTCGAAAACAAAACATAAGTACTATTTGATATTTGTTGATGAATTTTCTCGTAAGTGCTGGATCTTCTTCATGAAGAAGAAATATCAGACATTCTCAAAGTTTCTTGAGTTTAAGGCACTGGTGGAGAAAGGGTCAAGGAAGCAAGTGAGGGCTTTGAGGAGCGATAATGGTGGAGAATACATCTCTAACGAATTCAAGAAATTCTATAGAAAAGAAGGAATTCTAAGAGAACTCATAGCGCCTCATAACCCACAATAGAATGGGGTCACGAAAAGAAAGAACAAAATGATCGTGGGTGTAGTAAGAGCGATGTTGCATGATCAAGGCCTACCGATGCATTTGTGGGTGGAAGCATGTAATACTGTGGTATTTGTGCAGAACCATTGTCCTCATAGGATACTTGGAATGAGTACACCTGAAAAGGCTTTCAATGGTAAGAAACCTGATGTTTCACACTTTAATATTTTTGGCTCATTTGTTTATGTGCATGTGACCAAAGACGCTAGGAATAATCTAGAATTGATAATTGAGATCAGGATTTTCCAAACAATAGAATTATTTTTGTGCGACGGGATATAAAATTTGATGAGGAGAAAGACATGTGGTTGTCCCTTGAGAGGGAGCTGGACTTTCATGCAGAGGAGGAACTGTTGGTTCCCAAGGATGAGCCTCAAGATGTGGATCAACGACATGTGGAGGATCATGGAGTTGAAGAAAACACTCATGCAGAGCCATTTATCAAAAATGGCAGAAGGTGCACCATGGAAACTGATAGATTGAGACTTGATGTTGTAGAGAATGTAGGAGCCCCTACTTCATAGTGCAGACAGAGACAACCTCCTGAAATGTTTACTAGATACAAGGCTCTTATGAGAAAATGTATTGTGACTTAACCATATTCCTTTTAGAAAGCAGTGTATCAACTAACTTGGTTGATGGAATGGTGGAGAAGTATGACTCCATTGTTAAGAATAGTGCATGGGAGATTGTCCCAAGACCGGTCGATAAATTAGTGTTTGGATAGAGATAGATATACAAGGTAAAGCAAGCTGCTAATGGGAGTGTGCAGAAATACAAGGCCAGATTTGTGGCCCAGATATTCTCACAAATTGAGGGGATAGATTATTATGAGACTTTTGCACCTGTTGCAAGATACTCTTCCATTAGATCCATACTTGCACTCTCAGCACAGATGGGTTGGCGCATTCATCAGATGGATGTGAAAACTACGTTTCTCAATGAGAATTGAGGAAGAAGTGGACATAGAGAAACATGAATATTTTTAGATATTCAATAGTGATTCACTTGTGTGCCGACTCAAGAGAGCACTGTATGGGCTGAAGCAAGCACCTCGTGCCTGGTACACTCAAATAGGCAACTATTTCACTAAACTGGGCTTCACCAAAAGTGAAGCAAATGAAAACCTGTACTAGATTATGGTTGAGGGTAATCTATTGATTATTTTTCTTTATGTTGATGATCTAATTTTTATTGGTGATGAGTATTTGATACACTCATGCAAGGAGGATCTTGCAAGGGAGTTCGAAATGAAGGACATGTGACTCCTTCATTATTTCCTTGGTTTGGAAATATGGTAGTAGGATGGTGAACTTTTTGTGTCTCAAGGAAAGCACGCCAAGGAGATACTGGGTAAGTTTCACATGGAGAGATACAAACTCATGGATACTCCTCTTCCAGGAAATTGGAGGAAAGTGGATGCTAATTCTGGAGAGGCAGTGGATGCTACTGTCTACATGAAGTTAGTTGGTTAATTGATGTATCTAGTGAACACCAGACCGGAAATTTGCTACGCAGTTAACCAACTGAGTCAAGCTATGGTTAAGCCTACCAATATATTTTGGAAGGTGGAGAAGCATGTCTTGAGATACCTAAGGGGCACATCAGATTATGGTCTATGGTATAGACAGACAGAGGGAGTGAAGCTTCAAGTCTTCACGGATGCATATTGGTTAGGCACTCCATCAAAGAGAAAGAGCACATCAGGAGGGATCTTCAGCATAGGATTGAAAACAGTTTCTTGGTACAACAAGAAGCAGTGATATGTGGCACTCAGTTCAGTGGAAGTAGAGTAAATGGTAGCAAGTCAAGCTGCATGTGAGGCTATTTGGATGAGAAAGATATTGTTTGGTTTGTTTGGTTCTCAGATGGATCTGACAGTGATACATTGTGATAATCAAAGTTGCATTAAAGTCTCGATTAATCATGTGTTTCATGATATGTTCTAGCACATAGATATCTGGTACCATCATCTCAGAGAAATTGTGCAGATAAGAATAATGTTTCTTTAGTACATTCCCACGGAAGATCAAGGTGAAGATATTCTGATGAAGGCGCTCACTAGGAGAAAATTATAATACCATAGAGACAGGATCAAGGTGAAGGATAATCCCTTTCTTTTTGAGAGGGAGTGTTTAAATTCAACAAGAAAATTTCAGCACCCACGCCTAGTGCATTAAGTACCTACACTAGGATGGGGCCCACAGGGCTAAATTTGGTGCATGTATATTTTAGTTATCCCTTAATTAAGATGGAAAATAAAATGTAATATAGTCTCAAAATAACTTGTAATAGTTAACTAAGAGTGATAAACTCAGTTAGCTCATGAATTTCGAGTTAGAGGTAGTTGGTGAGGCATGCAGAGTAATTATAGTTGTAACAAAGTTCGAAGTGCAGTGGTGCATTAGTTAATGCAGGTTGTAATCAGTTTAACTCAGTTAAGTGAGTTAAACTCAGTTATGCTAGTTGTAACTGTTAGATACACTAGTGATATATCAAGTGAATTAAATATTAATTAATTCACAATCGGCGATCTCACATGCAACTGAGGATTTACTATTATTAGATGCATGCATGTCAGATCCAGTGGAGACCTAGTTGAGATCTAGGTGAAAGAGAAGTTGACTATCAGTTGTGAGATTATTGGGTTGCACCCATGCAACCAAACACCCATTGGAGTGCCCATGATACTTGCGCACTCAAGGAAGGCCAAAATTCCTATTCTTTAGGGATTGCATTCATCGCGGATTGTGCAAGCAAGGCAGGTTGTCTAGAGGTATTAAATTGGCTAAGTATTGGCCAGTTTTATGTGTGAAAGTGTGAGAAAATTAGCTGAGTATAGGAGGGATCTTGTGAGAAGAGTTGTATGTAATTGTTTCATGATTCCATGCTGAATATACAATAGAAGATAGTGGGGTTTTGAGCAGCAAGTTTTCCCTAGGAAATTATATGTGTTGTGGCTTGATTGATTCTTCTTTGCTTCATGTGATTGATGATTGTGTTTTTAATTCTGTAATTTATTTTTAGAAGTGATTCAGTATTTAAATTTAATTAATTGTTAAAATGGATTGAATCCATGATATACATGCTTGTTGTATAATTTCTACACTCATTGGGGACATGCAAAGAAGGATCGAAAAAGAGTAGACTGCTCTGATACAACTAATCTAGATTTATGCATGAACATAACAGAATACACATATAACCATAAATACAGATATGCAACGGAAATAACACTTCATTTCATTAATATCAAAGAACTGAAATTTGTTTACAGACAGAATGGAAATAAATTAGCTAGGGCACTGGTAGCTTATCTCTGAAAATAGATGTGGTGGATACAGGCCTCTGAACATAGTTACAATGAGGCTCTAGGGCCTATTTATTATTGAGAAACAATGGAAAACCCTAAAAATAAAAAAACCTAACCCTAGGAGATGAAGCGCAAAAACTGTGGGCCCTGTTTGGGTAAACATTTACATCAACTTCCCAGGGACGTAACTTTGGCATACAATCTTCTTTTAATGCGCACAATACCTTGTTAGAAATATCTATCTGAGGACTACAATTTTTTATGTGAGAAAAATTGAAGGAAATTCCATTTTTCTCTCAGTTTTCCCAAAAAAAACATTGTTTAGGGCCTCAAAATGGCTCTAGAAGTTCAGGACCCGAAAAATGCTAAAAATCGTAAATTGTGCTACACTTAAGGGAGCTGAAAAACTGAAAGAAACAATGGTGGGGCCCCAAGTGGAATAGGCGTGTGGCCACCAATATCCACCTCGATTAACAATGGCATTTAATATATTCATCTAATCATCAAAATTTTTAGGAACATAGCACATACTCAGATAATGTCATACAAAATCAAGGTTAAGAGAACTTGTATTTGTGAAAATCACACATTCACTTGGAACAATAGGGTCCAAGCATAGCCAAAGGAATTCTCACCCGATTCCTTTATTTTACCTTTTTACATTGTTGTAATTGGGTCTTAGTATGTGCTATCACATTCACCAAACTATTATTTATATGAAAATAAACAAATCAATCGTTACCTTTCCATTCCAATACCAAGCATGTTTCTCTACAATTATTCACACATGCTAGCCACATGTTCCAAGATCAAGATATCATGCCTATTAATTTGAAATACTCCTTTTACCAAGATTAGCATCACCAAATCAAAGTCAATATTTTACCAAGACTAAAAACCATGAAATAGTTTGCAATCAAATCGTAGTCATTAGCCATAGTGCTACAATTAGCACCCACTTTCACTCATGTGCATATCAGTTGTATCATCACATCTTGTGTTAGTACAGTTATCTTAAAACAAGAACATTCCTTCATGCAATCTCATAAGAACATACTCATATCATGCACTTCATCAAACAATCAAATAATTCTTTAAGGGTTCATAAGTGAAAAATCCATAATCAATATTTCTTAGCACACCTATAAGTATAAAACCACTTAATGGTAGAAAATGTCTCATTAATGCACTCACAACTTGTCATAATATGCATATAAAAAAGGTGTCACTATGCCATTCTCTCTTCAACAACTTATTTTCCATAGCCTTGGTTCCGCAAAGCTACATACAATAATCTCACAGGTTTCCCAATTGTGTTGTCACTCTACTAATGGTTACCTAGTCATCATTAACCAAGGCTTAGTCATTTGAATCATGTTATGACAAAAAAATGGGAGTCTTTATGCATGCACATCCATTACTGTATGCACCTAGCATACCTTCATGCATCTAGCATGCCATTATTAAATTTCTATTTGATGGATATGCATCTCTAAATTTATTCATATCTATAATTTTATCATGCACTTTATATTATTCATCGACTCATGACAATTCATTAGAACATCAAATAAAATTATAAACAACTAGGAGTTAATTTAAGAGATCCCCCCTCATAATTTCGTCTACATCACTTAGTCATGAAATTTTGCAACCCTCGTTGAACTTATCTAGGGAATATAGTCAACATTCTGCATTTGATCAAGCTACATCAATCCTAGTAATGCTATGAAGCTACATCCCCAATTGTTTGTGCCTCATGAGCATTGTAGATCTAAGGAATAGCACCCTAATATGATGAAAAATACCTCTTGTGATGGTCTCCACCACAAGTATAACACTTCCATGGTTCTCTGTTACAGCCTTTATTATGCTACTAACATGGAATCCATCTTGAGATCATAGAATTCCTTGTCCTTTTCATCATAATACCTCTCAGATAGGTACTTCTTCCTAAAGAGTCTTTCAAATTATTCCCAAGTCAACTCACCTTCTGTGATGCCTTTGACATGCTTGACATCATCCCACCAAATATTTGTTTTTCCTATGAGACTAAAAGTGGCTATCTCAGCTTTCATATTCTTTGATTAATCATGAAGTCTAAAAAATTTCCTCATTCCAAGAAGCTATGCTTCCACATATTCTGATTTGGTCAACTCACCATAAAAAGTATGAGGCTTGGATTTATTAAATTCCTCTGGTAAATACTCCTTATCACTTCTCCTATAACGATGTTGGTGGTTGTTGAGGAAATTTAATTACCTATCATTTAATTGTCATCCCAGGGGTTTCGTAAAACTTGTGAAGCATGCGTGCACTATATATGCTAGAAATTAACCTTTAATTTATATTAATTTAACTATGAAATCAAATGATGACAAACCAAAAACATAAAGAAACTGAAATCAATCTACGTAAAGGAAAAAATTAATCTACGAAAGTCAATTAAAATCTTATTCACAAAAGTTGTCTGATATGAACGTGCACACAATCACTTGAAAATGAATCTTTTAATCTAGGAATGAAAATAAATCTAATCTACTTGCATGAAATGAAAAGTTGATCTACACACATACTTGCATGATTGAAACTATACTTAATCTAATGAAACCTTATCTAGGAAAGCATTCAAAACACACTTACTAGAATTGAAATCTTAATATACTATGCACACTTGCATGAATGGGAAAAATAATCTACTTGCATGATTGAAATCAAACTTAACAAGAAAGTAAATTTACGCTAATGAAGAGAGTCTAGTCTAGAAAAGCAAGAAATCTTTAATCTATGAAAAACAGAAAATCTAATCTACCACATATGTATAAGTGGAAATCTAACCTATCACACATGCATAAATAGAAATCTAAACTACGACACACTTGCATAGAATTGGAAATCTAATCTAGGCACACTTCATGAATTCAAAATCTAAACTTCTTGCAAGAATTAAAAAGCATGAATTGAAATCTAAAAAATCTTAAATACAATGAAATCAAAGTGACCAATCCATCTAAACCTACAAGAGCACACAAACAAAATGAGCATATGAAAACTTAACTTATGAAATCATGTAAATGAACATAAAAGAAATAATAACAAAGCATGTGTTATAGGTCAATTTGGGCACCATTCCCAATGACTTGGTTAATTGGGCATCATCTCTAGGACCAATGATCAAGGATCTACCATTCCCTATCATTTCATTTGCTACATGCCCTAAGACAAGAAACAAGACAAATCATACAAGACTTTCATCAAGAAAAGGTTTCCATGGTTTGAAGCTTATTATATAGCATATGAGAGCTCACAAACACAGGCTCTAAGGGGCATAAGTGCATTGCATATGCAGGTAGCCCCATGCAAGGCTACTCTACAAAGCACTTCCCGGCATTCACAGGTGCGTTGGTCAAATTGGGAGTGAAATTATCATTGTTCCGGAATCTCCACTTAGCTAGTGCATTCTAGAAGAGTTCACTTGTGTCAAGCTTCGGATCCAAGTGTCCATTTGACATCTACATGAATGGAAAAATGTCTTGCCTATTTTTGGAAAATTATTTATTGAAAAACAACCTACAGTTCATCTATAAATTGAACACGGATCTAAGTGTTTGAGAAGGAAGAATTTGAGTAGAGAAATGTTGGAGGATTTTCAATTGAGAGCTAGATTTGTGAAGCTTTTGCTGGAGAGATTTATACTATGATGAGGCTTGGGAACGTTTCTGGAAGGTCACTTCAAATTAGTCATGACATTGTAACCTCTCCTTTTATCATCAATAAAGAGTACTTATTTTTCCCTACATGCATCTGTATTAGCTTTGATTTTCTATATTGTAAGATCTCGTTTGATGAATGTAGTTTATGCTTACTGATTTAGCTAACTAGCTTGAATAGATATCTATATTATTGCATCTTCTGCTATTTCAGTGTTCTTTCTTGCAGGAAGCATTCAACTCACAAACCGCTTGAATTTGAAGCTACAACAGAAGCGACAGAAGGAGCCATTTGGAAGCGACTGAACAAGTAAGCCTCCAATCCTCTTTTCATATCTGTTTTGAGTTAGGAGAAATAGTAATATAGTATTTCACCTGTTGTTCTAGACTAGAACCTCTCTAGGGAAGCGTAATTTATCCATAGATTACAATTCTGGCCCAACAAATTGGCAACTCCACTCAGGAGAATTTCTCTTAGTTCTAGGTGTTATAGCCTCTGATTTGATTCATTTATCCACCCAGTAGTTGTTACACATAAAGATTAACCTTTTTCAGAGCCTAATTTCCAAAGACAATGAGTTAAATAGTAGCATTTTTCTTTGTCTATTGTGCCCAACACACCCTTAGACTGGACACAGTGCTTTGCAGAGCACTTTCTCCCTTCCAAGCCTGTGTTGAAGAGCATTATCTCCCCTTGGAGACTGCGTTGACTCCTAAAAGTGACCAAATTCCCTTGAATTTGACTTGCAACATGCTTCAGTCTTGTTTGCTATTGTGTTCTGAAAATTTTGATGCTCAATTGACCAGTGAATCTATATACTTCTTCCTCCTTTGGCTGAAAATTTGTTGAATGTTGTTTTAAAAAAAAAAGTTTTTCTTTATCATTGACAAGTTGATTTCAAATTATTTTTTATGCCCGCATTAAGAATCATTTTCTTTCGAAATAGGAAATTGTCGTAAAATATTCATTTCCTTGATAGGAGAAATTGTTGTTGAAATCCTCGTTTTTCCTTCAAAATAGAAATTGCTGTTTGTATTATTCATTTCTCAAAAGTAAAAAGCATTTGAATTATTGATCTAGTGCACCTAGTTTCTTTTCTTCATTCATAACTTTAAAAATAATTAAAAAAAAAATTCATCTACATGTAGGATTGTGTGTGTTTTGCAAAAGGAACATTAGAAAATTTGCATTTAGTTTTTGATTCATTGATTTTGTGTTTGTTCATTGATTTGTTTGCTCACAAACTATTTTCTCTATTCCCTTAGTAGCTAGGTTCTTCATTGAAAAAGCTGAAAGTGAAAGTTTGTTTATCATTCTTAGCTTGCATTTTAGGAATTTCATATACATCATCACGGTGAACCTAAAAGGAAAATTGTTAAGCAAGATCAACATAAAATAAAACTCAATTTACTTAACAACACATTGGAACCATAATGATAACATTTAGAAGGTCTAGGCTAGAGACATGTACCGGCGTCATAAAACATAGCAGCTATCATTAAATTGTCTGCGATACATTCCGAGTGTGATACCTGACTCCACGTACGTAAGTATATCGTAGCTTGTCCACGTACTCTCGAGTATATTGGGCAGTGTTACAGTATGATAAGTATAAAGGGGTGCTCTCACTGTGTGATTTCACATCAGATAGCGCTAATACGGACTTGGGCCTCCTCGTACCTTTGGGTATATTTGGGAGGACAACTTTTAGGTGCTATCCATCCATAATGAACCGAGTCATCCACCCTGAAATTGTGATACACTGAACATAGCATTCGGGGAGATTACCTGCATGTACTTCTTGGTTCGCCAGGAGGTTTTCTGCAATTCACAGTTTCTTGCTAAACCCTTTTTCTTAGCATTACCCTCTTTTTGTTTTTTTGTTTTTTTGTTAAAATAAATCAATAATCATGGAAGAAAAAAATCCTATTCCTGTACCTACTATGCAACGCAAGTTTCGACATTCAGGGGTGCGTTGCCATCATTTTGGGCAGAATTTACCCTAGGGGCCTCAAAACCCTAAAAATTTATAGAGAATGGGAATGAAATGAAGACTGAATGAAATAGGAGGTTCATGGCACTAACCTGGATCAAACGGCGACGAAATCCATCCACAGAAATGACCGCAATCAACGACTGAAGTTAGGGGGAAAAATTACGTTCAGAGCTCCAAAATGCAAATGGTAACTATGGAATGGTAAAAATGAATAGTGAAACTACTTTTTATAGTAATTTAATTGTTTGCAAGTTAAATTTATTGCTATGCTTATAGTTTTATTATGTTTTTATCATGAAACAGGTATTTTTAATCCATTTGATGTTGTTCTGAACGGGAAATACAACTGATGAACAGATTAGTCGTGCAAATTTATTCAAATAATGACTTGACCACAAAGCATACTTTTTCTCCTTGTTTTTCGAGCTTTGTTAAAAATGAAAAATGATTTGAAGCGCACTTTTATCTCTTTTTCGAGCTTCGATAATAGCGAAAAAGGAACCCTTGGAATCTTCTTTCAGCTCTTTTCAAACTTCGATAATGTGAAAAGATTTTCGAGCACTTGCCTTTTCGAGCTTGTTAAAGTAAATGAATTGATATCTGCTCAATATAAGTTTAACCCTTTTCCAGACTGAGATGGATTATTTACGAAAAAGGAATACCTTGGTTAAACATGACCAAAGAGGTTCTCTTAGATATTATTTTACACTTTTTCGAATCTGAGTGGAAAATTTACGAAAAAGTACTTTTGGAGTTCTCTTTCATCCTCTTTTTCAGACTCTCTAAATATGAAAAAGGACCGGGCTATCACTATCATTAAGCTCGTTAAAACATAAAATAGCGAAGGGCTTGTCGATCATGGCAAGAATCAAGTTTCATTGATTGCTAGACTCGTTAAATTATTAAATAGTGATACTTTATTCGCTCGAAGGGTTGAATTATAGATCAAGCAAATGTTATCCTCCTCAAGCTTGTTAAAAAATAAAGAGGTATTGGTCGACAAATGACTGGAGAAAATTTGGGAAAAGTAAGCAAAGTTTCTTTTTGGTAGCAAGTCGCTCTTGAACATGACACTTCTTTCACTCCATGTCTGTGACTATTTGGGTTGGGTAATCATCTTGACGGTTCATTCACACCTATGGTTCATCATACCTTCACTTCGGTTTTGGGTCAGTGCTGCCAACTGATCACAGTGTCGCCGATATGTTCAAGACAAGTCATCCAGTGATTAAAAACTCATCCATCTGCAATACTCGTAAACCTTCATTTTCATGACCGTCATCCCTGAAAATTTCTATATCAAGTCATACCCTTGTCTCTAAAATAAGTAACTCTTGTTTTGAAATAAGGTGGCTTCCTATAGACAACAAATCAATATCCAATAAGTTCACTTAGAAACATCAGATTCCAGTACCATGAGGCTTGTTACAGCATCGACAAGATCCTCGCTTCCGGACCTTTGACCGAAAGATTTTGTTTGGCGTTCAACATAAAATCATCTATTCATGCCTTACGAAATGTACTGTAGTACCTTGAGGGCCATTAACATTAATGGTGGTTCTCTCGCGTTTGTTAACAAATCACATCATTGGCTGGTAATCAAATGATGTCTTTCCATGTTCGACAAAAAATCATATATTCGCATGGCTAGACTTGTACCCGAATGATCGAGTGAACAAGATAAGAATACCCTGGATCTAGTTTCATCCATCTGGGCTGCGATTTCAGGATTGTTGTACAAATCATCTATACAGTGACCTTACATACACATTGTAACATGGGCCTATATCTGTAGGCATGTTTACATCTGGGAAACATTCCAATGTAGACGACTATCTGAATTATGTACATGTTATTAGATTGTTTTATGTGCTGAACATGGGAATGCCTACCGTCAGCAATTATGATCAATAGAGGATATATCATGATGAAATGTATTGTAAGATTGATGCAGGTGACCACTCCTTCGTTTCCAGACTCATCACAGTGTAAATCATCTCAATCAAATGTTCTTATTATTTGGATCACATGCTTTAGGGGACAATTGTTATAGGTCAATTTGGGCACCATTCCCAATGACCTGGTTAACTAGGCATCATCTCCAGGACCAATGATCAAGGGTCTATCATTCCCTATCATTTCAGTTGCTACATGCCCTAAGACAAGAAATAAGACAAACCAAGCAAGACTTTCATCAAGCAAAGGTTTCCACGGTTTGAAGCTTATTATATAGCATATGAGAGCTCACCAACATAGGCTCTAAGGGGCCTAAGTGAGTTGCATATACAGGTAGCCCCATGCAAGGTTGCTCTGCAAAGAACTTCCCAACATTCACAGGTGCGTTGGTCACATTGGGAGCAAAATTCTCATTGTTCCAGAATCTTCACTTGGCCAGTGCCTTCTAGAAGAGTTCACATGTGTCAAGCTTCAGATCCAAGTGTCCATTTGACATCTACATGAATGGAAACATGTCTTGCCTATTTTTGGAAAGTTATTGATTGCAAAAAAACCTACAGTTCATCTATAAATTGAACACAGATCTAAGTGTTTGAGAAGGACGAATTTGAGTAGAGAAATGCTGGAGGATTTTCAATTGAGAGCTAGAATTGTGAAGCTGCTGCTGGAGAGATTTATACTATGATGAGGCTTGGGAACGTTGTTGGAAGGTCACTTCAAATCAGTCACTAGGTTGTAACCTCTCCTTCTATCACCAATAAAGAGTACTTCGTATTTTTCCCTACATGCATTTGTATTAGCTTTGATTTTCTATATTGTAAGATCTTGGTTGATGAATGTAGTTTATGCTTTACTGATTTAGCTAACTAGCTTGAATAGATATCTATATTATTGCATCTTTTGTTGTTTCAGTGTTCTTTCTTGCAGGAATCATTCAGCTCACAAACCGCTTGAATTTGAAGCTGAAACAGAAGTGATAGAAAGAGCCATTTGGAAGCGACTGAACAAGTAAGCCTCCAATCCTCTCTGTATACTATTCTGAGTTAGGAGAAATAGTAGTATAGTCTTTCAGCTATTGTTCTAGACTAGCACCTATCTAGGGAAGTGTAATTTATCCGTAGATTACAATTCTGGCCCAACAACATGAAATGAAAACTAAACTAAACAAAAATAAATGAATGAATTTATGATACAATCTCACACTCATTTAGGTGGCCAATCCAATGATGCATGAGGATGGCAAGTGAAGAAGCTCCATATGCAAGAAAAACAAAATCAAAGTGAAAGAACACTCATGAGTATGGTCTATTGGATTATGGGATTTCTCCCAGGCTGAACATGACACCTTGGCGAGTGTTGCCATCAGGTGCTCGGAGCAATTCTCGGAGGCGGTCTACCATGAAATTGGGGATGCATCCCGATCTTTGGCACAACTGAGTATTGGGGGCCCTCTCCCTCCATGTGGTGTCTCGCACAACACAACTGATATTGGTGGAGCGACACATATTAGTTTGGCGTCTATTGAACCATCGGTGGCCTCAGGGGTTTTTGCAAATATACTAGAGGACTTATCCATACCGGAGAATATTTGCACTTCATCTGAATCCGACACATCTATTGAGCCGGGGCTGGGTTGTAGTAAAGCCATAAAGCAACACAGAGTCACCAAAAACAAGCTCAGCTACATTACAAATTTTGGTTGTGAGAATGGTATGGAGGATTGGGGTCAGATTGCGGCTAAGATATTGGTGGCGAAGGTGCATGGCCAAAAATAATCCGCGACAAGACTACAACGTTGGACTCGTGAGATCTGGAGCGAGACTCTTGAATTTCTTTCGGAAGTCTGGGTACTAACCAAAGGATGGTTCTCTCTCACATTTGCCTGCCCTGATCAATCTGACTGGGCACTCAAGCACTACTGGCATCTTGAGTTTCACCTTGTCTATCTCAAGAGATGGGTACCTCTGTTCGATCCCAAAAAGGGGAATGCGGGTGCAGGCCCCATATAGATGCGACTGCTGGGACTGCCTTTGCAATTTTGGAACGACGCTGCTCTTCGGAACATTGGGGGAAATTTTGGTCTATATCTGGATCATGACTGTTCCTACCTGACTACAAGTAGCAGGGCAGTGGCTCGTATCTTGATTTTCCTGGACACTCGGGATGGTCTGTATGACAACTTCAACATGCTATTTGATGGGATGATGTGGCAGCAACCTCTGGACTACAAGGGTGTGCTATTTCACTGCAGGAAAGGCTATGAGGTGGGAAATTTGTACAAAGACTGCCCAAAGAAGGGTTTTGGCAGGCTGGTTTCAAAGAAATCCTGTTCTGTTGGTACACAGACTGTGCCTGATATCAGTATTGAGCAGGGCACTGCTGGTGGGCCAACGACTGTTCCTAAATCTCCGTGAGATGCTAGGTTGGTGTCGACTTAACAACTTCCATCGTGGACAAACACGCATCCCAGATCTCGCCCACAGGTCACGCTGGTGACTACTCAGCGATATTATTCTATCCCGAGTACTATTCCTACCACTACCTCATTGTTTACTATATGCTTTGTTGTTCCACCATCCATTACTATTCCTGTATCTACATCTGGAGATGTTGTTAATACTCTGTCTTCCTCTAATTCATCATCATGCATTACATTGAATTTTTCTAGTCAATCACTGAGGCTCCCCTCGATCTGCTGCACCATCGCATTGGTCCCTCCGTCGTTCACCCCCATCATTCAATACACATCTGCTGAACCTTCCTACTGCCACTCATCCTCCTCTTCGGAGACCCCCTCCTCGAGACATAATTATTATCTTAGATCCCTCTCCCTTCCACACTCTGGTGAGGCTTTCGATATTGGGCCGGGTCAGGGCAGTTTACCCACCAAATCACGTGGTAGACCATCTGCTTTAGCAAAGGCTATCAAAAGAGCCAATCTCGAAGTGGAAGTAGGAACTCAATCATCTCGTATGCGGGTCCTTAGATCTAGAAGACCCTTGTTGGCTGTTACATCATGATTTGTCTCTCCTACAATTACAGGGGACTAGCCAACCCCGATAAGAGATTGGCACTCACGGATTTGATAGCCTAGAAGCCCATTGATATCCTATTTCTTCAACAGATGCTTGGTGCAGGCTCTGAGGTGAAGGCTAACTTAACTTCTTTTCTTCCTGATTGGACCTTCATTACTCTTGATGCACACAGAAGATCTGTGGGTTGTGCATTGGGAATTAACGATAAAACCACCCAGATGATTAACTGTTGGGGCTGGGCTGGTGTACTTGGTATGAATGTCCTATTTGGTAATTTTGAGATCGAGTTTAACTTGATTAATGTTTATGGGCCCTGCACAAACAAAGAGCATTTCTAGAACTCCTTATTGTCCTGTACCTTGTTGGCTGTCCCCCACATAATTTTGGGTGGTGAACTGAATTTTTCATTAGGTATTTCGGAATCTTGGGGCCCCCAGGCTACCCCGGATCCTTTGGCTGAGTTTTTCAACTCAAAGCTTGGAGCTACAAATCTCGTTGACATTCAGACCACCAAGATTCAACCCACATGGAGAAACAAAAGGACCGGAAATGCTGCTTTGGCTCGCAGATTATACAAATTTCTCATCAAACAGTCTCTCCTATCCATTATTACTCGGGCTCGTCAATGGGTGGGGATGGGTGGTAAATTTGACCACTCTCCTATATTTCTGGAATTCGAATGTGGACCTAACAGGGCTAGACCCCCTTTCAAATTCAACTCCAGATGGTTGAGAGACCCCGAGTATCACTTGATGGTCACCCGGGCTTGGCAGCACTGTAGACCTTTGAATGATCGAGATCCCGACCGGATTATCAATGACAACCTCAATCGCATTAAAAACCTTACCATTCAGTGGGTTCGAAATAAAAAGCGATTGGAGAGGGAGGAACTGCATAAAATAGAAGAAAATATTGCACTACTTAACAATGTTGATCTGATGGGATATAGAACTGATGATACCAGGGATCAGCTAAATGCACTTGAGACTGAAAAGGAAAAACTTATGAGACAAAAGGAGGAATATTGGAGGCTTAAAAGTCAGGCTATTTGGTTACAGGCTGGAGACGAAAACACTAAATTTTTTTAGAAACATGCAAATGGACGCAGGGCTGCAAATGCCATTTGGGAATTGTCTGATCAAAATGGTTTTACTGCGAGAACGCAATCACAACTTTTTGATCTGGGTACCAGAAATTTCACCAATATTTATAGGGCGTCAACAAATATTGATCTCCCGGACATCATGCACATAACACAGCACTTTAAACTTTTTGTGGAACAGGAGCAGATTGATGATCTCAATGCAACGGTTACACTGGACGAACTTAAGGGAGTTTTGAAATGGTTCAAGCGGGACAAAAGCCCTGGGCCTGATGGCTGGCCTATTGAGTTTTTCATCCATTTTTTTGAACTCATGTCAAATGACCTTTTGACTATGATTGAGGACAGCAGGGTGCGAGGCAGGATATATGATGGGTTCAACACCACTTTTATCGCTCTTATTCCAAAATCGGACAAATCGACCACCTTCAATGAGTACATGCCCCTATCTCTGTGTAACTGCATTTATAATATCATATCTAAAATAATTGCAAACCGCATCAAGCCTTTCCTGTCCACTCATATTGAAAAGGAACAATTTGCATTTCTGAATCATAGGCAAATTCATGAAGCTATTGGTACTGCCCAGGAGGCTCTTCATTCCATTAAAACTCTGTGCCAGAAATCCACCATTCTCAAGATTGATCTTACAAAGGCTTTTAATCAGGTAAACTGGAGTTACCTTCATCTCATACTAATCCACTCGGGCTTTCCTCATACATTAATAAACTGGATTATGCGCTGCATTTGTCATGCTACTTTCAGCATTTTGATCAATGGCACTGCATCTGATTTCTTTCATGTGGGGCGAGGTCTTCGTCAGGGTTGTCCTCTCTCACCATTATTATTTTTCCTGGTCATGGAGGGTCTCTCTATCCTCATAAACAATGCTAAATATCGGGGAGTATTACAGGGACTCCAGATCAATGATATACTACATCTAACTCATCTTTTATTTGTGGACGATGTACTAATATTCCTAAATGGTTCTAGACAAGACTCTGTACAATTTGATCTACTACTGAATTTCTTTTGCAAGGCCACCGATATGGCACCAAATGGCACCAAATCCTCTATTATCATGACTGGCTGCTCGGGACTGGAACAAGGCACTGCAATGAATCTATTTGACTATGTCTGCATAGACATCAACGATGGTCTCAAATATTTGGGATATAATATAAAACCAAACGATTATAAGATCAAAGACTGGAACTGGATCATTGCAAAAATTGAACGTAGAATAAATGTTTGGTATAACCGATGGTTATCCAGGGCTGGTCAACTGATCCTCATTAAGTCTGTGCTAGAATTTATTCTGGTATATTAGATGACCCTGGCTTGGATACCTATTGGTATCACTAACTAAATCAAAATTATTTGCAGACAATTCTTATGGCGCAACCAGGGAAAGGCCTCTACATTTGCTTGGATCACCTGGGATCGCATCAACATTCCTAAACAATGGGGTGGCTATGGGATAAAATATCTCCATCTCTTTTCGAGGGCTCTCACGGCCAAAATGTGTTGGCACTTAATCACTGGACAGAGCCTCTGGAAAGAGGTAATTGTTGCTAAATATATCACGCCACGAAACCCTCTCGATTGGATCCGAGGCAGAATCGGTCAGGCTTCTGGTGCATCAATTATCTGGAAGGAAATCACAAAAGCGGCACACATCATACAGAAAGGTTTATCATGGAAAATTGGTACTGGTGCAACTGTCCGCATTGGCACAAATTCTTGGTCAGGGAGAGGTGAATTTTACAAATTACCTGACTTCATTATTGAGCACCTAGCCCACAGAAAAAATTTCTATCTCGCTCAGATTGCAGATATGGTTCATTCCACTTGGCGGGGTCAAGCCTGGTTACAGGCAGATGACCTCGAGATCCCACAGGCAGGCACTCAGGTTTGGAAAAACTACATCTGGGTTCTAAAAGCATCAAACATACGCATCACTGAACAGGAGGAAAAATAGATATGGGTTGTTGCACCTGCTGGTAAATATGCTCCCAAACTTGGATACCTTGCCCTTATTCAGCCTAAGGAACCCCCAATAAAATCATGGTGGTGGCGCATTATTTGGAAATTGAAGGCCCCGCACAAGCACAGAACCTTATTCTGGTGCATCCTAAGTCATTGCATACCTACCATGGAATTCCTCCACAGATGAGCATTTCAAGGGGCATCACAATGTTGCTACTGTCTTGCAAACTACGAGGATACAACCCATTTATTCCTACAGTGCAACATCATCAGTGGCATCTGGGCATGGGTCATCACTATTTTGGGCTGTAGACATCTCTGGCAGGGCGGAACATTAATCGACGCATGGACTAATTGGTGGCAACATTATGTATACAGCCCAAGAATGCGCAATCTCCCCCTGATTGTGGCATGGGAGATTTGGATCGGCCGCAACAAGATGATTTTCAATGGATTACCTATAGATTGTGACCGAATATGTGCTGCCTCAATTGCTACATTTCAACTTTTGCCCGTGGATCATATTCACAGTAATCCCACACTTGAGACACCTGAAATCATAGATCATAGTCATGCATGGGCCTATTTCAACGGTGTGTCCAACGCACAGGGTTGTGGAGGGGGCGCAACTCTTTTTTTAAATTAACACCACCACTACAAAATCATAATGGGATTGGGACCTGGTACAAACAAATATGCTGAACTGAAAAGCCTTAGACTTCTTCTGACATTTGCTTGGGACATTCACTGCAACTCCATCCATATCTTTGGTGACTCACAACTTGTGATCAATTGGTTCAATAATCTTTCCCACTGTCAGTCGCACACACTGTCTGCACTGCTGCGAGAGGTTCATCAACTCAGAGCCCTTTTTGCCTCCATATTTGTGACTCACATTTACAGGTCTCGAAACAAAGTGGCTGACCAATTGTCCAAAGAAGCTTCGGAGCTGATTTGGGGCACCTGGCATATTACCGAACACACCGGTGGACAGGTTTACAGATATTTTCATCGGTCTTTTATAGAGGAGGCACCTGCATTTTGGGATGTCTAGTTGTACAACTATTTGGGAGGATTTTGTAACTATCTCCCTTGATTATATATTTCGGCATGTATATTTACTTTATGTGTTTTTTTGTCTCTTTTTGCTAGTAAGTTATGCACCGAACTTACTTTGTGAACTTTGGCTCATACTGATATGATATTTATATTTTTTGGGACTGTTTATTGCCTGCATGAAGGCAAAATGGCAGAATTGTAATAGTCATTAGAGTGAATAGTAGTACATACTACCAGCATATGTAACATGTAACCTATCTTAATGAAAAGTTACGAATTTTTTCTTTGTTAAAAAAAATGAGTATGGTGCCAAATATAATTATTTATTCAAAAAATAAGCATAACTCCAAAATTTACACATGCCTTTGAGAGGAGAAGGCTCTCCTATTTATACAAAAACATAAGAAGCTACCTCATTAATGAGGATCCACTATTCTCTCCCTATATCCCTAACAATCTCAACCAATTAGACACATATCCATTTATCCATGATTTTTCTCCATGAGATATGGTTGCAATTCTTATCCCAAATCTTCTTCCAATATTGAAGAGAATTCGAAATTGATCCATGGATGCCACATAAGAATGTCTTGGAAGCATCCAAATAACCTAGACTTTTCATGAAACTCAATCCACTTTTAGATATTAGCAAGTATATGTCAATTTTCTAATTTTTAACCATTAATTCACTATAAAAACTTGAAAAATATAACTTTAAGAAAATACAATTATGAACCCATATGATGATAGAGATGTAGGGTTATATAGTGACAAAGTGATGGAATGAAGGTGATAAAGGTGAAATGAGGTGTAAATGAAGTGAAAACATATGTCATTTTAAAGACATTTTGGAGACCCAACATACCCCCAACTAGAGTGATTGCATGTCCTCATGCAAATATTTCATTAATTCCTTTGATTTTCTTGCAACGTCTTTTCTTTTGAACGAGCTTGGATTATATCAATTATCTTTAAACTTTGCATTCGATTATATTTGACAATTTCATTGTTTTTTGCAAAGTATTCCTTGTCATATATTGAATTACAACATGTTTGGTTTGTTCTTGTGTGGCAACCAAATTTTAATTGGTATTGGTTCATGTGTATCAATACCTTGTTTCTTTTTGTTGTATCAAAATTCCTTTAACATTTTGAGAACGCATCTGTAAATCGGCCATATAATATGCTCATTATTTAGTCATCATTTTTCAAACCATACAATTTTTTAACCATAATGCAATCATAATTGATTGGGACAAGTATGTTAGGATGAAATGCATTGAAACATAATGAAGTGATATGAAAAGTGATCATAATGGATGTTCCAACCCCCCCCCTCAAAAAAACTAAAGGTGTTTTTGGTTTTTAAATGAGAAAGGAAATATGGTAAAGTATTTTCTAAAAAATATAATTTCAGTATTTAAGGAATTCTATGATTAAAAGTTATAAAAGAACATAACTTTACTTACCTAATAAGTGGACAAATTGTGCATATGTAGAGAAGTGTAGATCTTTCTGTTGAATTATGGAATATAATGTATAATTTCATCTGCTTCTTGGTTGCATAAATAGTGGATGAGGTCGTGAAAGTGGATTTTTTATTTTTGCTGCTAAATCTGTTGTATTCACTGCAAAATGTTGAAGTGATATAGTCTTCACCTGCTACAAAACCTGATGGTACAATTTTAGTCATGCGAAAAATGTGTTGTTGTCGAGCATGACGAGAAGTATTGGCTTACCAGCCATTAATAAATGTCGTTAACCAATGCGAGGAAAACTCTCCATTAATGTCAACGAGTGCCAAGGTACATAAGTACATCTTGCAAAGTGCGAATAGATGAGCTGATGTCGAGTCACTTGCAAGATGCAACGATCAAGGGACATTGATATATTCCCATGATTTTCAGCGAGATAACTTGTCATTAATGCATACAAGTCTCAAGGTACTAATAAGGACTATAGCCTTGATCCTAGATAATGTGTTAATGTCGATAGGCCAAGAATTGTTAGAATGGGGCATTAATGAATCCCCCATCATCTAACACAAGTATGGAATAATGATTTTGGAAGGACCATGGATGAAAATATGCATGAAGCAGATTTATTTAATCGAAAGGAAAATTAAAAGAGTGTAAACAAGTGAACTGAAAGAAAAAGGACAAATCAGCATGTAAGCGAGCTGAATGTCTTTATTAATGAGTTACTAAATGGAAATTATGGAAAATGTAAATGGAAAATGTGAAGGAAACATGCGACACTTGCAAGGAAAATGGTGATGATGATGTTTAGCGAAAATGTTTGAATAGCTTGTGAGTTTGGAGAGGAAAAGTAATGGCATTTATGAATGATAGAAATCGATCTAATTGGTTCATGTTTCTTGAAATTGGTCGTAGAAAAGCAATCATGCATAAATTGGCTTCCTTCAATTCTCTGACTGTCCTAAAACCTGAAAACAAGCATGGCACTAATATTGCAACAAAAAGTAAGTGTGTTCAAAGAGAAGTGATCAATTTCTCTCGGTACCTACGCAAAAATTATGCTTAGTAAAACAGGTTTATGACGTTTCTTCGTTTCAAACTATCATGGTTAGTTCAATTTCACAATTGCGATAATAAATCCAATTTCTAAAAAAATGATGATATGCACAATTTACTCAATTTACGTTTGAACCATAGCATTTCATAAAGATAAATAAATATTATTTTTCAAATTCTTAATGATTCCTACAGAACAATATTCGATCAAAATTCACCAATCGAACCTGTAGATAAAGTGCCCTTATAGTTCTTCTTCTTCCGTACATCATGCTTGAAAACGTAATATTAGACAAAACTAATGATAAATTTTGACCATAATTTCGATAATGCAAAAACTCAATGTTAACAAAATTCATTTTGAAATTAAATTTAGCTAAGTTGAGCTATTGCGCCTTTATTCAATTAATTTTGTCTTATGTTTTCTGATTCTTTCCTTTGTTTCTCGCTTCAACATGGTTTTTCAGCTGCAGAATTACGCAGTTTTTGTAGCTAAAATCCTGCATGGGCAGTTAGGTGTACACATCTATGCAACTAATCAGTCTAATATTTGAATATAATAAATACCTTTTCTAGAAAAACGAGCAAATTTGTACTTTTTTTATTGATGCAATAAACAAATTTTATTAAAAAGGTTTTTTTTTTTAACTGGATTAAAATAAATGGAAAGATTTCTAGAAATAATTTTGGATATTGACATCATAGTCTTGTTTTCTTTTCATCTTGCTTTCATGTGCTCTCCACTATCACTTTCTTTAAATTTTTCTGATTTCGCTACTCTAGTAGATCAAAGAAAACTGGATCTGTTGCATGGCCACAACTGTCTATGCATTAAATTCTAAATCTGTTTTTCTCATGCAACTTGGAAAATAAGGCTCCAAATAACCCCGAAAATCTCTCAACTGGTTACGAATTTGAGGAAATCTCTTAGGCTAAACATAATTCACTCTGTTCTGAGAAAAACCCATGTTTTATTTTTCTGATATTCACCCCCAATTGGTCACAAAATGCATTTTAAAATTCTGGGTCAAAACTGTTGTGTTTTTTGGCTTCTGCTCCGACAACGAAATCAATTTCTTCTAGAATGACTGCTAGATCTTCGTAATAAATCCATGAACATGTGCAGTTGTTAACACACCACCAAAAAAAAATTAGTTAAACTCAAACTCTTCTACTTGGCTGAAATTATTCACCAAATCAATCTTCTGACTACACAAACCATCAAGTTATTAAACAAGGCGAAAAAATATAATATTTAAAATTTTTAATATTGTTTTGTGAACTGTGGTTGTGATTGATCGCCAGTTTTCCACGGAGCAATCTAAATGAAATCTCTAGGTGGTATTAAACCCATAATTGCGGCCAAAAAAAAAAACTTACATTCAATTTCATTACACTTGGAAAATCGTGAAACGTGCATTGAGATTTGTCTTATTTTGAACTCGTCCACCCCCATAAATATATATATATATATATATATATAGATTCTACATATTACGATTTTAATTGTTGATCCAACAGTAAGAGGGTTTGTGCGTGCAATGAATTTTTTTAATTTGTAGGTTGTATTGAATTTTATTCACGGTTGAAGCCTCAATAGTAGAAGAAAATGAAAATCTAGACTCATGGCTCAACCTGTACATATCGTAACACTATGCAACAACTTGATTTCAACGATCCATCGTTTCATTCGTTCATGTTTCCATGGCATTTTATTATATATATGTGGTTGGTTGGTTTTAAATTTCAAATGCAATGCATTCATTTTGACTTTTATTAGTCCCTGTCGTAGGCAGAGGGACTATAGTAATCGAAATATTGGCTCTAGCATTAATCCATGTCCCTCATACCCTAACTTTTTAGCGGCTCAAATTTTATTAACCAATCAAATTTATGTAATAATTTCGGAGACCAATCAGACTATTTTTTATCTTATTGGCCTCTTCCCTAGGCCAGGATGCCAAAATCTTATGTTGTATAAAATATTAACAAGCACGTTAACAAATTTAGTTCTCCAACATTAAATTTTATATGCAAGTCATCTTATTTACCAAATTTTCACTTCTATCTCACTTACCTACCAACACTGCATGTTAACCACGCGTCAGTAACTCTGCATGTTAACCATGCCCATAACTCTGCATGTTAACCACGCATCCAACCTAGTGGTGAAATGGTTTTCCTATCTCTGTTGAAAGGGTTTTCCTATCTCTATTGTTTGTGGTGTGCGGTTCTTTATGTTGGCTGATGCATTGCCATATGAAATGAAACATTAGTAAAACTATAAACATTTTAGAAATGTAGCACAGGAAGTTTGCCATAACATATCATTCATTCCAGGATTCTATTTGATATGCCGAAAAATTTCGCCATAAGCAACTCAGACTGTAGAATTTAAATGGAAAACCCGGGTAGAAATAGCTTGTATTTATAAGTACTGTGTTCCTACATCTTTTCTCATCCAAACTGTTGAAATATTGAATTTATAGCCATGGTTAGTTTTAATAGTGTTAGTGTTACTAGCAACCCAAGTGAAAATGAGCTCTTCCCAACACTGCAAATGTGCTAAGGGATTTCAGTCAATGGGGATATTGCGGAACAAAGAAAGCTTATTGCGGGGAGGGCTGCCAAAGCTGGGCTTGCTACAATAAGCCTCATATTTCTCCTACTCCCACTAGAACAGGTGTTGCATCTATAATTTCCAGCACACATGCGCTAAGGGACAGTGTTGTAGTCAATGGGGATATTGGATATTGCGGAACAATGAAAGCTTACTATGGGGAGGGTTGCCAAAGCGGGGCCTAATACAATAAGCCTCTTGTTTCTTCTACTCCCACTAGAAGAGGCGTTGTATCTATAATTTCCAGCACATTTTTTAACTGCATCAAGGCAGATATCTCTAGTGCTTGCAAAGGGAAGGCGTTTTATACCTACCAAGGGCTTATCATGGTAGTCGATGCCTTTTACATGTTCAGTCGCACTGGGACTTCTAACGTTCAAAAGAGGGAGATGGTTGCCTTAACATTTCTAGCGATACTGGAGGTAATTCAGTAACTAGGTGCTTACGATACAACTTAGATTCATTATAAAAATTTTATGTACTATTTAGGCAATTTCAATAAATTTGCAAAATTTCAGCTTATATTTCTACTGACCAGAATGGAATAGAATGGAATGACTAGATACAACAGCGGAATTCACTGGGAGCTCCTGAAACTTATTCACTTTCGCTCAGCAACCCAATAAAAATTCAGGTTTATTTCTAGTGCTTTCTTGAACAGCCAACCACCTATAGTAAGTTCAACATGTTTAACCAGGACACATAAGTGGTATCTGCTAAGTGTTATCTACGTGCCAGTGCTTCCGTTGTTGTTGTAGATGCCTTCTTCGCTCTGCATCTGCATGCCAGTGACTTAGTTTTTGTTGATGCCTTCTTCGTTTTGCCAATTTTCTGTTTTTAACCAGCATCTGCTTTAGTTTTTGTTGATGGCTTCTTCGCTCTGCAAATTTTCTGTGTTTAACAAGGACCGCACCCAAGTAGCATGTATTAATATACGCAGTTAAAATATATTAAGATTTGCTTCTCCTTACTTTTTTGCTGGTGGTTGGCATAATCAACTGGATATGAGTAGTTACTAGCATGAATAACTGGCGTGAAGAAGAACTGGTCGGAGAACTGGCAGATAGAACTGGCAGATAATTTGCATGCAAACTTGACAAGTAGTTTGCATGCAACTTCCAAGATGACACATTTTTTTTTTTTATAATAGTTAGTAATGCTTGTATTAGTTTAAATATAGTTATTAAAAAATAAAAGTAAGATATTTTTCAGGTCAAGTTCAATAAATAATTTTTTTTTATAGATTTATTAACTTGAAATTTCTCATTTTTTTTTTATATGTTATGCTGAGGAAACACGACATTATGTCTTTGAGGAACCTAAATCTATGATAAAGTTTACCAAAAATCATTACTATTGAAATAGGACTTGAACATTAATTTTCACAATGTGAACTCTGAAATTGAAGTTTCTTTTGAACTATTTTGGAGTAGCTTATACAATGCTCATATGGTAAGATGTTGTAGCATTAAGCTTAAAACTTCTGATTTTTTTATCTCGATAAAGTATTTGGAATAGCTCGTATAGTGCACATGTAGGAAGATGCTCCAACATTAAGTTACAAATTTTATTTCTTATCTGGAAAAGGTATTAAAATGATAAAGTATATAGTGAGTTAGTTTGGAGCATATACTTTTAAAAATAAATAGTATCTTTATAGGAGCATATACTCTTAAAAGTTAAAAATAAATAACTTTGATTTTTTTTATGGGGAAAAAGTATTAAAATGATAAAGTATATCAGTTTGGAGCATCTATTTTTAAATATTATTTTTACAGGAGCATATACCCTTAAAACTAAATACTATTTTAATAGAAATTTTATGTTATTAGAGTGAGTGAAAGTTAGAATAACTTTAACAAATGTTTTTTTAATAAAGTGGTAAGGAAATTTAATTTGTTTAAAAGAAATATAAGATTTAATTCCCTCTAGCAATTTTAAATATTATTTTAATAGAAATTCTATGTTATTAGAGTGAAATTCAAAATAATTTTAAAAAAATGTTTTTTTTTAATAGAGTGGTAAAGAAATTTAATTTTTTTAAAAGAAATATAAGATTTAAATCCATTTAACAGAGTTGTAAAGATGTAAAAGTGGGTTGTGTTGGTACATCTATCTCATCTTTTGGAATACAGATTTTTCAAAATAGTAAAGCCTTGCCAAGAACAAATCTGCAATGTGACTTTTGAACCCTTAGTTAAACTGAGAGGGGGAGTGAATCAGTTTAATGCACTCATGGTCTTGTAAAACTTTCTTTTACACTTATTTACATCTTCATTTCATGATCAACTTAATATACAATGGAACAACAATCTTAATAAATGAGAAACAAGTATTAAGTAGATTAAATACAAAATATCAACACATAATCATCATGCACATAGACAACAGATATAAGTGGAAACCCTTAAGGGATAAAACCACATCTTATTATTGTTGTGATGCAAAGGCAAGCTCCAACTCTCTCTCACCACCAATTTTCTGTAGGCTCCAACCTACAGGAGGCTACTACCTCAATTCTGCAAGCTACAACTTGCAAGGAAGCTCCAACTCCCATCTATTTTCTGCAGGCTACAACCTACAAGAGGCTCCTACCTCAGCCAGCTACAACTGGACATATTATCAAGTTACAACTTGATATGGAAGCACCAACTTCCTCACTGTACAATTAAATCATGTGTTGATTTACCTGGATATCAGCTCTATTCTTCCTTCCTCACTGTTGTCCTCCATCCTTCATATCTGCCTTATATTATCTCCGGATCTTCACATCTTCTCTATCTTCTCCTTCTTATTATTACACTCTCTAACTCTCCTATGCATGCCGATATTACATGTTTTATATAGATAGCTTTATGACTATTTGAATTCTACAGAGAATATGAAGTGAACAAGCACGACTCTTTTCCTTCCACCTTCTCATTTCCTCGCTCAGCACATTCGGGATGTTACAACAATATATACAATCATTATAGTATAAAATTGGAGTTTTTCTTTGCCTACAGAGACTTTCCTTTGCATCACATACAATAAAAATAATCAATTCATTTACATTTACAGTTACAACAAATATATTTCAATTTAGTCCTTTCAGCTCTTGGTTCACAGTGCATTTGTCTTTTCTGCAGCTGTCAGAGTCATTTCGGTTTCTGCTATTACATTCAACACAGTTCTGCATAACTGTCATTTTGGCCTAACTCAACCCAACTGTTGTGTTTCCAACAGTGCCACCATATTCTCCTTTTTCTTGACTTTGTCTCTTTTTTCTCGTTCCCACAGTGTTCAACCTTCACCGCTCTTCTAAAAACTCGATTATGCCCTTTTCTCTGTGTCGGGTCCTTACCTGAGTCTTTCTACCCACGTTCATACTTTCCTTTTTGTTTTACATTATAATCCTCTTTTCTCGCTCGATCCTATCGTTATTTTCTCTCATTATCGCACTTCGCACTTCAGCGTTCCCATGTGTTTGTGTGACTTTTCTAATGCCTCGATTGCGATATGTGATGGTAATATCACATCGCAATATCGGCGATCGCATATAATTTACCATATCGTGCGAACACATATCATGTGTGATATGCGATATGTGATCGCATTGCATCACATCTTCGCATCGCATCGCATCTTCGTGGTATGTGATGGACTTCGCATCGCCGATGGGCGATATATCACTGTGCCGCCACGTGTCCCTTCACATTGCCACATCACATCACAACTTTTCATCCATCTAGCGGCTATCGCATTCGCTTGCGATGTCTGATATGCGATCGGGTCCCACTTGATTCCGATAAAATCTCTGCCGTCTATCTCCTTTAATATCATTTGTTTGTTTACGCTGTCCCGCTCTGTGACACTGGTGCCACAAATTTTATCATTCTGCTCTTTATATACTTTTTTCTTTAAAACAAAAGATGTCAACAAAATGTATTGGCCCCACAATATGCATAGGATCGGACCCCAAAAGGCACTCGAATTATTAAATCAGATTCACGGCATTGTGGAGGCACTCCTCGGTACGGAAAGATCATCGGGCTTGTGCTACCATAGTGAATGACAGTCGTCGATCTACGGTCAATGCCCGATGGGCGGGTCAACTATAGAGGCACCCCCTTCGATTAACCATTGGGTTGTTTGTGCCCCTGTGGTACTGTTGATCCCAGATCAACGTTAACCACACTCATTTCTCCTCTTAACTCACAATTTTATTATGCAAAAGAATGTTGAGTCTCTGCCGTTGATCCTAGAATGATCCAACGGTCATCGCATTATTGTGTGCCAACTAGCCCCAATGGATAAAGTTTTTGAACCTACGTGAAATAGGTGGTTTTTCTTTGCAACGTGTCACTTTTGGAGGTCTATCGTGTTCATTTCAGCTTTTACCACTTACCACTTTGGATGCACGCGAATACCACCGCCGGTTCGTGAAACCACTCATACTGTTTACTAACACTTGTTTCAATCATATCCACTAGTTTCTTCATACATTCCGCATTTCTCCTTTTGATTTTGTTCGTTGATCCTTCAGATCCAACGGTTGATGTGCTCTCATTTCATTCCACTCCACTGTTCCATAAGTTATGCCGATAACCAGAGATTTTTGCTTCTACCACTCTTTCATTGAATGTTACACTATAATGCAGCTCCAAACACCCTCTAACCCTATTACTCTACATAGTGTGATTTGGATATCAAATTGCAGGGTTACGTTTAACAATTTCAAGGGCATCGATCCATTCAGTGATCGATGCTCAATTTCGACATACGCTTTCTATCAGAATTCAATTTCAATTGACTGTTCACCTCTTAAACACATAGTCTCGTACCATTCCTTTGAATTTTCTTGATTCATCTGCATACATATATATTGCGCCAAACCCTGATTTACACACGAGTTAAAACTGAATCAACCATTCAATCAATGCACACCATGATTCAGAAATCAAATTCCTCCATCTATACATATAATCAAATAATTATAAAGGATCTCTTCTCTTTGGCCTAATATTCTGATCAATGGCTCTTCTGTCTAATTTTCCTGTAGGCTTTCAACAACAACATAAACCCTATCTATTCAATAAAACTACTTCTTGTCTAAACCCTCCTCTTGTAGCCTCTACCACTTTACTTTCTTTCTCTGCAACAATTCCATCTGAATCTGATTTTCTCCCTTGTCTTGGTGCTGCTCCTTTGTGCTCCTTTCCCATCAATGACAATATTTCCAACAGCCTCCCCCTTTGGCATTGATGGCAATACTCCAATGCTTCCTCCGGGACTTCCTCTGCTTGTTTTTCAAAAGACCCTTTCTTCTTTTGCTTGCTTTTCCTCCCCCTTTGACATCAATGACAAAGGGTTGCACATTTCCTAATGTAGTTTTGATCTTTTCATTTCCTCTAATCTTGAGGACCTATTCCATGCACTGCTCCATTTTTCTAGCTCTTTTATGACAGTTTATTGATTTCTCTCCCTCTAGAATGATGCTTTCTTGTCTGATATTGACTATCACTTGTCTTCTGCACTGATCCTGTTTCTTGTATGCAACCCTTATTATTATTATTATTATTTATTTTTATTTTCAATCATATCAGAGAGTAACATCTGCAGACACTACCCCTAGTTTGTCTCTTAGATATTCGAATGGTTTTTTAGTAAGAGGTTTTGTGAATATGTCTGCTATTTGTTCCTTTGTTGGTACGTATTCCAACTTCACCAATTTATGTGCTACTTGTTCTCTAAGGAAGTGGTACTTTATTGGGATGTGCTTTGTTTTTGAGTGAAGTACAGGATTTTTTAATATACTTATTGCACTTTTATTGTCACACTTGATAGAAATGGGTTCATCAATGTTACCTTCGTGTCTTGGAGAGTTTGTTTCATCCACATTACTTGTGTGCAACATGTTGCTGTTGCTATGTATTTTGCTTCTGCTCTAGATAGAGAGATAGAAGTTTGCTTCTTGCTTAGCCATGCCACTAGAATTTTTCCCAAATAAAATGCACCTCCACTTGTGCTTTTCTTGTCATCCACACAACTGGCCCAATCTGCATTTGTGTAAGATTTCAATGTGAAGCTTTTTCCTTTTGGATACCATAGGCCATAATGTGTGGTTCCTTGCAGATATCTAAATATTCTCTTGATTGCAAGTAAGTGATTTTGTTTTGGTGCTACTTGATATCTTGCCACAAGACCTACTGCCAACATAATGTCTGGTCTAGAAGCAGTTAGGTATAGCAGACTTCCTATCATGGATCTGTAAAGTTTTTTATCTACATCTGCAGATCCATCATTAGCACAAAGTTTGCATCCAGTGATCATGGGAGTTGACACAGGTTTGCAGTCTTCCATTTGAAACCTTTTCAAAATTTATCTTAAGTATTTTTCTTGCGAAATGAATATTCCTGTGTTCTTTTATTGAATTTTAAGTCCTAAATAGAAGGTGAGCTCTCCAATCATGGACATCTCAAATTCTGATTTCATTTCTTCAGCAAATCCTTTTGATAACTCATCTTGGTTGCTACCAAACATGATGTCATCTACATACACTACTACAATCAAGAGTTCATTTTCATTAGCCTTTATGTACAAATTGTTGTCTACTCCTCCTTTCTTGAACTCTTTTTTTTGCAAGTATTTGTCCAGCGTTGAATACCATGCACGAGGAGCTTGTTTCAACCCATATAAGGCTTTCTTTAATCTGCACACATAGTCATGTTTATCTGTTAAGGAGAATCGTTTGGGTTATTCCATTTAGACTTCTTCCTCTAAATCTCCATTCAGGAAGGTAGACTTCACATCCATTTGGTATACCTTGAAATCATGATAGCATGCAAAGGCCAAAAACATTTTGATTGCTTCCATTCTGGCTACAAGGGCAAAGGTTTCATCATAATCAAGTCCTTCAATTTGGGAGTATCCCTTACATACAAGTCTGGCTTTATTTCTGATTACATGCCCTTGTTCATTCATCTTATTCTTGAATATCCATTTTGTGCCAATGACATTTTTCCTAGTGGATCTTGGAATTAACTCCCAGGTATTGTCCTTCTCAATTTGGTCTAGTTCTTCATTCATAGCATTTACCCATTTTTGTCTTTGCTGGCTTCTTCGAACTTCTTTGGCTCTATTTGAGATAGCATGGCTAGGTATACTTCTTCTGTCTATTCAGTAAGTTGTCTTCTTGTCTAGACTCCCACACTCTTGTCCCAAATGATTTGATCTTCTGGATGGTTCTTTTGAGTGTATCTTGAGGGACCTTTTGAGTTTAATTTAGAATCTTCTGTTGTCTTGCTATGTTCATCATTATCTTGGTTCCTAGCCTCATGATCATCTAGAGGATTGGCGCAGCTTGTGTTTCTTGTTCTGTTTGGTAGATCCTCGTCAACTCTTACATCAATGCTTTCCACAATTTTGTGCAGTCTTTTGTTGTAACACCTGTAACCCTTACTCTTGGATGCATATCCTAAAAATATTCCTTCATTAGCTCTTGCATCAAACTTCCCCAGTTTTTCATCATTATTTTTTATGAAACACTTGCTTCCAAAGACTCTAAAGTGCTTGATTGATGCTAGTTTACAATGTCATAATTCAAAAGGAGTCTTATCACAATTTGGTCTTAGATGAGCTTTGTTGAGAATATGAACAACTGTGTGTACTGCTTCTGCCCAATAGGTTTTGGGAATGTTACTTTCTTGCATCATGGCTCTTGCAATCCATTGTATTGACCTGTTTTGTCTTTCTTCCACTCCATTTTGTTGAGGTGTACCTGCAATTGTAAACTGTTGTTTTATCCCATGCTCATTACATAGGTTTGCAAAATCATAGCCTGTGAATTCACCTCCTCTGTCTGATCTGATGCATTTTATCTTGCAATCTGTTTGATTTTCTGCCAATGCCTTGAATATCTTGAATTTATCAATTGCTTCAGATTTATATTTGAGAAATGCCACCCATGTCAATCTGGTAAAATCATCTATTATTAGCATGAAATAAGATTCTCCACCTGGTGCATTAGTTCTTAAAGGTCCACACAGGTCCATGTGAACAAGCTGAAGAGGCCTACTTGTAGATAGCTTCTCTTTGGTCTTGAAAGATGTGCGGGTCTGCTTGCCAAGTTGGAAGGATTTACATATGGTATTTGGAGGCTTCTTTATTGCAGGCATATCTCTGACTGCATTCTTCTTGCTCATACTGATGATGTGGTCAAATTTTAGGTGTCCCAATATTCTATGCCATAACCATGATTCATCAAGTTTGCTTATGTGGGCATGCTTCATTCTCTTCTTTCACTATATAGACATTACTTTCTGTTCTAACACCTTTGATCAAGGTCTTTCCTATGGTGCTCGATCTTACCTCAAAATCTTGGGCTCTGAAAAGGACCTCACAGCCTTTATCACACATTTGACTGATGCTTAGCAGATTTTCTTTCAGCCCATCCAAAAATAGTACATCTTGAGCCTCTCCTCTTCCATTATTCAGACTGACTGAGCCTTTTCCTTTGATTTTCCCTGCTTCATCATTTCTGAATGTAACATTTCCATATTTTTTTTCATCAAAGGTTACAAACTTGGTTCGATCTCCAGTCATATGCTTTGAGCAACCCCTGTCCATATACCATTGACTTTTCTTATCTTGAGCTATTAGAGCCAGGTCACACTTATTCAAATTCTTTTTCCACTACATGCATATATTTGTTTGGTACCTTTTCTGAGAAGATGGACCACATTATTTGAGAGGACATTTGTGAGACTTTTGCCCAATTTGATGGCAGAAAAAGCATTTGATTATATTTTTGAATGGATTATGAGTGAATTCTCCATTGTTCATAAATTTCCTTGAGTTTTCATACATCAGTCTTTGTCCATACTTTTTGCATTCCAAGACTTTATGAACGAACCCCTTATAGAAAAAACAATACCCATGGAAATGATTAGTGTACCTGGTGAAAGGTTGTCCTCTCCATTTGTTTGATTGAGGTAGTATGTTAATTTTCTGCATCCTTTGTCGGTTGGACTCGATTTTCTTTGTATGATAGTATGTTGCAATATGTCCCAGTTTGTGGCAGGAAAACAAGTGATATATCTCATAGGAGGAAAGAATATCCTTTGACAATTTCCAAATTTATTCAATTCATATTCAGGAATGTAAGAGCCTTTTTCAACTGATTGTTTCTTTATTTCATTCTTTGTTATTTGAGGTTCCTGCTTGTTTCTATTTACTTCATTGCAGGTCATGTTTTTGCTGGCATCTACTTCTGTAGGTATCTTTTGAGCTGCTTCATTATCATTTACAGCTTTTACAAAAGTGATATTCTGGTTATCTTCTACCTTGGATTTGTTGGTTTCTCCTTTGTAGCCTATCCTAGCCTTTATGAGAGGAGATCTTTGAGCATTTAGAATTTTATCCAACTATTCAGAGCTAGTCATTCATGGATTATTCATTGTCAATTCCCTTTGGGTGCATTCTAATTTCTTTCTCAGGCATACTACTTCTTCTTCCATTTTTTCTTGCTTCTGAATTTTATCCTTAATTTTCTTTAGTAACATGTCTTCCACCTTCTTATATTCTTCAAGTTCTACTTTCAATTGAATAAGGTCTTCTAAATTTGGTACCTCTTTTACATATTTGAGAAAAATTTCTTTCTATTTTCTGCACTTGAGTTTAAGTCTGTCTATTTCCTCCAGGGCACTTCTTAGCTCCCCCTCAATATCTACCTCACCTTCTTCCTCATCTTCTAGAAGGAATCCTTCAGACTCTTCCTTGGCCATCAACACAAATTCAGAGGTTCCTTCTTCATTTGAGGATTCACCTGAGTTTTCAGATGCACTGCTATCTTGCTGAGCATAAAGTGATTTTCTATTAAATCTCTTCCCTGTCTCCCAGTTATTTGTTTTGGTTTTCTCTGTCTCTTGAGTCCGATTCTTTGTTTTCTTGTAAGGACACCTTGATGCATAGTGCCCAACTCTTCCACAGTTAAAGCATTTAAATGGAAGCTTACCTTTATACTTACCTGAGCCTCTATCCAATTTTCTAACAAATTTGGCCTCTTCTTCACCAAAGCAGGAGCATGTATCTTCCTTTTATTCTTTGCACTTTTCTGCCTTAAAGGCTGCCTCCCTCATATTTGACTTCCTCTGTGGAAGTCTCATTTCATAAGTTGTCAAGTTTCCAAGTAATTGGTTCATGGTCAATGTTTCCTAGTCAGTTGTTTCTTGTATGGCAGAAACCTTGGGGTTAAACCTGGATGGTAAAGATATCGATATCTTTTGTACAATTACACATTCTCTAATGGTTTCTCCTAGAGCTTTCATGTTATTCACAATTTCTGCAACCATTAAGAAGAAGCTGGCAACATCTTCTTCTTCATTCATTTTTATATTTTCAAACTGGGCTCTATAGACTTGCAGCTTGGTAGCCTTCACCTTTTTATCTCCCTCATGGATACTTTCTAATGTATCCCATATTTCTTTGGCAGTGTTGTTGTGCATTACTTTGATAAATTCTGCCTCACACAAAGCACTTAAGAGTGCATTAATGGCTTTTGCATTAGCTATAAAATCTTGTTTGACTTCTTTCTCTGTGTTAGAATCCTTTGGGGCATATCCTAATTCCACAACAGCCCTTTATTTTTATTTTAGTTATATAGATATAATAAAAATAATAATTCTTTATTTTTAATTTTATTTGTTTTTAAAATTTTATTAATTTATTTAGATATTGATTAAATCCTTTATTTTTAGTTTTATTTTATTTTTTGTTTTAATCCTAATTAAACATTTTAGTTATTAATGTATCTATTTATGGATTAATTCCTTTATATTTTTATTTTGACTTTGATTTTTATTTTACTTTTTATTTTATTTTATTTTTATATTTTATATTTATTTTTATTTTTATTTTTATTTTTTTATTTTATTTTATTTTATTTTTATATTTTTTATTTTATTTTTATTTTTTATTTTTTTTGGTGTCACTTTAGTTTTTAGTTTTGATTTTATATCATTTTAGTTTTGACTAGTGTTTTTAGGGTTGGGTTTGTTATGTGTTCTGTTTTTATTTCTATTTTTATTTTTGACCATTTATTTTTGGTTTATATTTTTAATTTTAACCGTTCTTTAACTTTTCTTGGGTTTTGACCATTGCTTCTCTCTTTCTGGTATAAATTGGGTTTGTCAGATCAGCCAATCTTCATTATCCTGATGATGAACTACAATTGGTAGTTCGAAATGCGTCGTTCCTAAAATTCTCATGTGATTTTCCCGAAAGATTTATATCTAACCCTCTAACCTTATTACTCTACACAGTGTGATTTGGATATCAAATTGCAGGGTTATGTTTTAACAATTTCAAGGGCATCGATCCATTCAGTGATCGATGCTCAATTTGGACATACGCTTTTTATCAGAATTCAATTTCAATTGAATGTTCACTTCTTAAACACATAGTCTCATACCATTCCTTTGAATTTGCACGATTCATCTGCATACATATATATTGTGCCAAACCTTGATTTACACATGAGTTAAAACTGAATCAACCATTCAATCAATGCACACCATGATTTAGAAATCAAATTCCTCCATATATACATATAATCAAATAATTATAAAGGATCTCTTCTCTTTGGCCTGATATTCTGATCAATGGCTCTTCTGTCTAATTTTCCCGTAGGCTTTCAACAACAACATAAACCCTATCTGTCCAAAAAAACTACTTCCTGTCTAAACCCTCCTCTTGTAGTCTCTACCACTTTACTTTCTTTCTCTACAACAATTCCATCTGAATCTGATCTGCTCCCTTGTCTTGGTGCTACTCCTTTGTGCTCCTTTGCCATCAATGACAATATTTCCAACAGTGACAAGATCCACTGGAGGAAACATGGCATTATACCTTTGAGGAACCTTGACTTTTGATAAAAGTTTACAAAAATCCATTACTAATTCAGAATTGGGAACCATTTTTTCATGTGTGGACTCCACAATTGAAGATTCTTTTTATCTGTTTTGGAGTTAACTTATATAATACCCATGTAGGTGGTATTTTACTTATATATGTCCAAAGACAGAACATTTTTCACTTATTAACTGAGAAATTCTCATTCTTGAATGACACCCATTAATATATTTATTATAGATCTGTAAAATTCAATGGAATAGTAGTTGGTTTTTAGAAATTTTAGCTTGAGAAGAAAGAGTTTAATAGATTATTTGGCCCTTCCTGATCTCCTCGCATCATCATCATCAGAAACATGGGATTTCTGATGAAAACAAAAGCAACACAAATAACAAGGATCATCAGATTGTAACAACTTGATTATGAAGGTCTATCTATGGGTCAATTCACTAATTTTTCATCACATTCTTGGTGCATGTGCTTTCTAAGTTCTTCATCCTCTATGCCTCGGAGGAAAGTGTGACTTGCCAAGTGGAGTGCTTCTCACATCATTATTTGCGTGTATTTTCTTCCTAAACAAGATTATGAGTCCATGTGATGCAATATTCTACTTTTTGTTATTTATTTTACTGTGAATAATTCCAATGCATCTTCCTTTAATTTACTATGAAACATGTGTTTAATGAGCATTCAGCTGGGGAAATATTCTTAATGGGCTCCTCTTGCTTGGCTAGTGGCAAGGACTTGCTGCCCCGCAGCTCATCCTTTTTTACTTATGCTTGTTATGTTTTACTTTTAATGTCATGTGCGATGTTTTTATTTGTGTTTTGTTTCGAATGCATTTGTTTATGTTTGTTTTGGATTTTTAATGTTTTGTTTTATTTCTTTATTATATTATGTGTTGTTTGTTTTTAATATGTTTAATTTTTTATTTTATTTTTACTTTTGGTTATTATTATTATTATTATTTTGAATGGTTTGTTGTTTTTTTTATTTATTTTTTAGGTTTTTGCTTTTATGCGTTTTTTATTGTTTTTCTTTAAATGTTACATTTTTGAAGAAACACAATTCGAATTATCCATAGTATCAACAAAACTTGGTCGATGTGTCGAATCTCAATTGGGATCCATCTTCAGGACAGATTGTGAATGAGAGCTTGAGAGGAGAACAGACCAGAGATAAATAGTGAAAAACCAAATTAGACTAAGAGAGCCGACTATTCATATAATTTTTCATATAATATTATTTTTATATATTTTTAATTAACTGATTAAACTTCTACATTATATATATATATATATAATGATTATAATGTAATAATTATTATTATTAATATCTTATATTAATAAGTTTTACTTTTTTATGTTTTTTATTTTTATTTTTATTTTTATTCAAAAATAAAGAATCTACTTTTGAAATTTTTGAGAAAATTTAATTAGGTATTTTTTTTTTTATAAATTTTGAATTTCGATTCTAAACTAATGCATTCAATTTTTTTTAGATCGCATGAGAGCCTACTCATCAATTTGTCAATTCTCTTCAAATGAAAACAAAAAACAAAAGAGAATTGATTTTATTTCAGATTTTACATTTTCCTTCCTTATAAACATGACTTTTTTATTAAAAATATTTCTATGTGGCTCTTACTACACCACTAGAAACCCAAAAAAGTCACATGAAAGAAATGAAAATTCTAAAAAATTTAAAAATTTAATCAAAAACTAAATTAAGAACCTAAATGCAATCAAATCTGATTTTATTTTTCTACTTTATCCTATGTTATTTGAATTTTTTTTTGAAGTATATGAATGTTTCCAATGGAGCCATTTATGGATTAAAATTTCTGAAATGCCCATATCCAAAATTTCAAAATGTACCTGGTTGCGTGTGAGGACATGGGAAACCATTTCATTTTTGGATCCGGTGCAAAGATTAGTTGAAGGTTGAATCAATGTTGCAACATAGTTACTTGTTGAAACCATTCCTTAATATAGTATTTGTGCTCCAAAGAATGTTTGATCTGCATTCTAGATACTTCGTCCATAAATGGTTTAGTGTCGAAAATTTTATTCTACATAAAAAATGATTGAAATATATTTAGCTAATTGGTTTATGCATCTACATGTTTTAACCATGCATCTAGGAATAAAATAAAGTAAAAATAAAAACTGAAAATAAAATCTAGACTGAAGGCTAGTTTCTATGCACACTTCCTCGACAACGACGTCAAAATGTTGAGGCAATTTAATTACCTATCATGTAATTGTCAACCCGGGGGTTTCGTAAAACATGAAAAGCATGCACACACTATATATGCTAGAAAATAACCTTTGATTTAGATTAATCTAACTACGAAATCAAATGATAACAGACCAAAAAAATAGGAAACTAAAATCAACCAATGTAAAGGAATAAATTAATCTACGAAAGGAAATTCAAATCTTATTCACAAAATTTGTCTCATATGAACATGCACACAATATTTTAAAATGAGTCTTTTAATATAGGAATGAAAATAAATCTAATCTACTTGAATGAAATGAAAAGATGATCTATACACATACTTGCATGACTAAATCAACCTTAATCTAATGAAATCTATGAAAATAGGAAATATAATCTAGGAAAGAATTCAAAACACACTTACTAGAATTGAAATCTTAATCTACAACACACACTTGCATGAATGGGAAAACTAATCTACTTGCATGACTGAAATCAAACTTAACAAGAAAGTAAATTTACGCTAATGAAAGAAAGTCTAGTCTAGAAAAGCAAGAAATCTTTAATCTATGAAAAATAGGAAATCTAATCTACCACATATGTATAAGTGGAAATATAAACTATCACACATGTATAAATATAAATCTAAACTACGACACAATTGCATATAATCAGAAATCTAATCTAGGCACACTTCATGAATTCAAAATCTAAACTTCTTGCAAGAATTAAAAAGCATGAATTGAAATCTAAACAATCTTAACTACAATGAAAGAAAAGTGACCAATCCATATAAAACTGCAAGAGCACACAAAAAAAATGAGCATATGAAAACTTAACTTATGAAAGCATGTAAATGAACATAAAGGAAATAATAACAAAGCATGAAATGAAAACTAAACTAAAAATAAAGAAATGAATGAATTTATGATATAATATCACACTCATTTAGGTGGCCAATCCAATGATGCGTGAGGATGGCAAGTGAAGAAGCTCCATATGCAAGCAAAACCAGATCAAAGTGAAAGAAATTCATGAGTATGGTTCCAAATGTATTTCTTTATTCAAAACATTAGAATAAATCCAAACTTTACACATGCCTTTGAGAGGAGAAGGCTCTCCTATTTATACAAAAACATAAGAAGCTACCTCATTAATGAAGATCCACTATTCTCTCCCTAGATCCCTAAAAATCTCAACCAATTAGACACATATCCCTTTATCCATGATTTTTCTCCATGAGATATAGTTGATTCCTATCCAAACTTTTCTTCCAATCTTGAAGATAATTCGAAATTGATCCTTGGAGGCCACATAAGAATGTATTGGAAGCTTCCAAATGACCTACACTTGTCATGAAACTCAAGCCACTTTTAGTGTTAATTCACTATAAACACTTGAAAAATATAACTTTAATAAAATACAATTATGAATCCATATGATGATAGAGATGTAGGTTTATATAGTGACAAAGTGATGGAATGAAGGTGATAAAGGTGAAAGGAGGTGTGAATGAAGTGAAAACATGTCATTTTAAAGACATTTTGGAGACTCAATAGTGGTGTTGATGATGATGTCTCCCAGAAGTAGAGCTAGAATAAAATCCATGCGTACTAGCCCTCCTCTCAGGTGTATCCAAGAGTCTACCACCCTTTAACATATCATCCATGTCCATCCTGTATATTTTCTGAGACCTGCTTCCATATGCACCATTAGCATTTTGTTATTTTCTATCTCCATGAATGGTCCCAAACTATCGATGCTTCTATAAATATGAAAGGCTTTGAATGATAATTGCATTAGCCTCAACTTGCTTTTCTTTAACTTTTGCAAGCCTTTCCCGAGCCTCAATCAACCACTCATTATCATATTTTCAACTTATGATCTTTACCTTCATATTTATTAATGTATTTTCTAGATGAGGAGAGTCTCCCTCTCCTTGCTTCCCAACGGATTTCTCCCATCCGACTAATTTATCCTCTAGCCTGTATGGGGAGTCATATGAACTATAATCAACCATTCTTCTCTTCATCCCCTGACCTTCTATTTTCTTACAACATACCATTGTTAGAAAAAATAAAATGCATATTCAAAATCATTACCAATTTACCATTGGTGAGGCCATTACGTCTACATAGGTCAATCTAGATTAGCACAATACATAATAATATCGAAGAATATTAGCTCGTTCATGAATCAAGATAATGGCACCAAAAATATATCAACATCATGTACATGTATATAATATAAATAACCATAAAACATTAATGCACATGTATGATAAACACCTAGATAACTGACATGCCACCAAAAGAATAAAAAAACTGACAAGCATGAATGTTATCCTTATATATTTGCATAATAGTATGCATTTACCCCAAGGTCCAGCACTGTGAACTTTCTGTGATAAAAATATGTAACACCCCACCCCAAATTTACCCAATTTTACATACTTACTAGGATAAAAATTAGCTGAGAGTGACTATGCATGACCCAAAATCCTAAGATTCAATTATGAAAATGGGGTTCACTTGTCCAAACTCACTACAACACCCAGGGGCACTTGATCACACTAATGTCCATGAAATTTCACTAGTGATCATTCTCCCTAAGTCTAGGCCACTCCTTTACCTAGATTACATCCCATCCACACGCATAAATTCTAGTCAGTGCAGCCAAAGGGGTCCATCGACATGCACAATTCAACCTCAGCATAGCCACAACTGAGATTACTCAGTTATGAGAGTGCGGCAAGAGACCATGTTCCATAATTTTAGGGCTTGCCTAAAGGTCAACTAATTAGAACTAGCCAAAAATCTATCAACAATCTATATAAGGCTTCAAACTTTGCTCTTAGGCTCCATTCTTGCTCAAGTCACTACAAGGAAAAGACCCTCTAGCGGATGTTTTTGAGGAACCACTTATAAAAATACCCCAGATATCCGTTTTTAGCGGAGGTTACTATAGGAGGTTGGCAGGAGGAGGTTTTTGCAGATGCTTTTCTTCTGGTGTGCTTATCATCATAAACCACATCGCTGTGTTCAACAAGAGAAAGCACCGATGCACACAAAACATTGGCACATCGAACACTGTGTGCTCCGTACACACCTGCCCTGTGTGTATTATTACTGTAGTGCACCGGTGCCTCATAAAACACCACGCCAAAATAGAAACCGACCAGTGCAGTATTAAGAAACTGCACCAGTGCACCTATAAAACCCCGCACACTGAGCTCCAGAGCTCTCAAGCACTAGTGCAATTTATCCTTGTCTAAACTGCCCTGATATTGGTGCTCCCATTGCACCCATTGCAGGCATTGTTGCTGTGCATTTCCCACCAATCTCAAGCTTGAATTTTGCAAAACTGTGGGAAAATTTTCTTTTGCAATTTTGGCAAAAAGAATTCAACAATGTGGCCTGGTAAACCGGTGCTAACAGTATCTGCAATGATTCTGGGGCAGTACTAAAGGTGCACTGTGTTATTTTAAAATTTTAAAAAAATTGCAGTGTAGTCAGTTACCCAACCGCACTGTTGACCAATTGGAATAGCAGCAACACAGTGCGTTGCCTTAAATATCTGCCTTAGGGCGGGCATTTTTGTCAACACACCGCATTCTACAATTTGACATGGTCAATTGTGCGGCCTGGAAAAATACCGCACCGTTGAATATGTAATGATGTCAGGAGGTCAGTGCACTGACCAAACTATACAGCCTGGGGCGTAGAGTTTAGTTAGTGCACCACACTCCTGACATCATACATATTCAATGGTGTGCTGCAAATTTTTAGGAGCACCGTCGCCGGTGTGTTGAATATTATCTGGTGCACCACTGCCGGTGCGCTCCATAAAGATACGCACCAGGACCGGTGCATGCCTATTTTTTGGCGCACCAACTATTTTTTTTATTTTTCCAGAAAATTTTATATATGTATATTTCTAAATACATGTCTCATTTAATAAAAAAAATTGTATTTAATATCTCAATCATTCAGAGACGTGAAGGAGAGAAGAAGGGGAACAACATCAACAACAAGAGGACCAGTATAACATGGTTCGCCTGTGGGAGGCATGAGAGAGGGAGAGAGATGCATACCCTCACCCTATTATAGCAGCTACCCAGGGGCTCCTAAGGTAGGTAGGCCTCCTCAAGTTATATGAGGAGGCTACTTCCCTAAAGGGCCATGGTTTGTTTTTGAGACATCTTATCTGCAGGTGGAATGCCCACCGACAGGCTTTCCGAGTTGGTCGCAACAAGTGGTACACGCCCACTAAGGAGGACATATATTTCATTACAGGGCTATCAAGGAGAGGGGTGGATTTTCCCTCGTTCCTAGAGGTACCAGTTGGCTATGCAGCAGGGAGTCATTTAGTGTAATCCTAGAGATACATTAGCGCAGATATACTATCTCCTTCAGATTTTCACGTCTCCAGAGGTCAATTATGTATTGGTGCATTTCGTAGTTAGGAGGTAAGGTGCCTCTCACTTCTCAGTTCGACCATTTCACACAACACCAGTGAAAGGAAACACATTAGTAGCTTGCTTCTATATTATGTTGATTCTTTAGTACAAGAGCCATGACTTGTCAGGTGGTCTGCCATTTTTTTGTGACAGTTCTATTCAGCCTTAGATAGATGTCGTGCTCATGCACAAGGGAGGGTCAAATTCCCTTTTGCTTCAGAGATTTTTTGTTTATTTTTTGAGAGGTTTCCAGATATGAGGCCTAATTTTGTTCAGCAGCCTTGTAGGCCGATGTTCGAGGCACGAATGCACATGTGGTGGCAGATTATGCCCAAGAGGGGTGAGACTGTGTTTCCAACAAGGATATCGCATGATGCACTGGAGTTTCTAGCCAGTGTTGACGAGCATCCCTTAATTTTGGTCACTTGTCCTTATGCTGGTTTGGATTGGCAAGGGTGTGCCAACATCCTCTTCACAGATGATGAGCCGCTAGATGATAGAGGTAATATTACTGTTTTATTTAAATTTATTCTAACATGTTCTTTAACTTGTTTTTATTAAATTGTGTAATGAAATTTTCTAATTATTGTTGTGTACTTGTATATATTTTCCATACATTGGGTCTTTTGATGGTGAGGACATGCCAGCACCACCACATGATCCAGGTGTGGATCTTGATGATGATCAGGGCATGCCAGATGCCGAAGATCATTAGGACGTTGGTGCAAAGAGACCTTCTCCTACTGGTGTGTCGGTACCACCTTTTGTTAGGTGCGGTCGGCTTGATAGTATATAGAGGATGGAATTGGGTGACCAGTTCAGTACTAGATTGATTATTGAGGTGGGAATCAGGTCCTCTAATATGAGAGACATACAGGCCGATGGTATGTTGTTACATATGGGGAGAGGCATGCTACATGACATGTACAGCCTGATGTGGCATGTCGTAGGAGCTACGACCTTAGTTATGCCACTGAGGAGTACCGTTGCACGTTATAGGCATGGTCGAGACGCAACACATGATTGATAGTCCATGAGTAGCAACTCATCATCTGATGATCGTTCACCTCGCGCCATGCCAAATGAGAATCCTACACTAGCATTGAGCAGCAGTCATCTTGGAGAGCAGGTTAGACCATTGGCCACATCCAGTCAGCAGCCTGCAGCATCCAGCAGTACTCGCGATCACGATCAGGCTAGACCATCGACTATCGAGGCTTCACCATTGACTGAGTAGGCCTCTACTAGTACTACTATTGATGATGTACTACTAGCTGATCCATGACATTTAAATTATAGTTGTATATTTTTTACATTCATTATATATATATATGGTCCATGTATTTTATGTTCATGTTGCAGTTGTACTTAATTTACATGTTGGTGATCATCATGATGTGTATATTTTTAGGTCATGTTAGATATGTTCATTTAATGTGGAGCTTGCAGATAAATGTGTATGTGATAGCAGTTATTTCACATGGGATGTATATTTGATGTTTGTGTTGTGATGATGTTAATATATAATGTTAATTGTGTTTTGTTAGATGATCATGATCATGATGATGTTAGGGACTTTGAATGTGTTTTTTAGTCAAATATGATGTCTGTACGATGGTTATCATGAACGTGTTTCTTGTTAATTAATTTAATATTAAATGATCATGATATTGTAAAATTTTAATATTTGTAATTCTAATTGTATGTAAAATTTTAAAATTGTAATTGTAATGGTATATATGTAAATTTGTAAAATTGTAATTGTATATAAGTAAAATTCTAAAATTGTAATTGTACGTGAAATTGTAAAATTGTAATTATAATTCTAATTCTAATTCTATGTAAAATTTTAATTGTTTTAATTGTGAATTGATTGTAATTGTAAAATTGTAATTGTATGTAAAATATTTGTAAGAATTTAATTGTTTTAATGTGAAATGATTTTATAAAAAATTTTAAATTTGTAAATTTGTAAAATTTTAAATAACTATAAAACAATAAATCTAGAATAATATGAATTACTGTAACATAATAAAGCTTAGAAAATAATGCAAATAAATTCATGTACTTTAGAATTATCATTATTTTTTTATGATCTTACATACAAAAAAAAAAAATTATACAGTATGACATTGTTTTTGAGATCAACATAATTGAAATTATCAAGTGAAATATTTATTATGAAAATTACCAATTAATTCAAAATACATATTATAATGTTTTGAAAAACCCATCTTAAAAAGTATAAATATTGATGAAATAACACATGTACTATATCACTCTTGGTTCTCATGATCACCCTCATTATCTTCTAGCTCGCATGGCATGATAACGCTATTGTTTTCAAAAATATGTTTTGATCTAAGGTCATTTGTCAATACGAACCACCAATCCCTATCCAACACATTTGGGTAAAAATACACCTGGTTGCAGTGTTTGGGGAAAACATAGGGCTCCTTAGCTTCATCCCACATCTTTCTAGAGTTGATACATATCAGCCTAACATCGCTATATTCCTTTACATTATTCCGATCAAAGGTGTCCCACCACTTGCACCTAAAAATAACACATTGGAAAGAATAGAAATCCCCTTCACTGATCTCTTGTTTCTTTCCGACGTAACCTAACATCCCTCGTAGTAGGTTTCGATCACGGTGGCTAGATTGATGACATTGATCGAACTCGAATTCCACTCCACAGTCTTTTGTGATGTTTCCAGCATAGTCATTTTCTGTGTGAAAATGGTGTCCATATGCCCACATAGATGGGAACAAATGAACCTATTATAAAAACATTAAAAAAAGCATAGTTTCATGTGTCTTATAATAACCCAACAGTTCAAATATGAAATATAGATGTCTTATAAGTTTCAAATTTACATATAAATTAAAAAATATTATTACCGAGTTGTTGCACCCAATCCCTACGTTTATCACATCCTCTTCAGCACATGGGTAACGACTGGTTTCACCATATTTCTCTGTGATTTGGTCAGCAACCCAACTGTTGGGGCATATTTTTGGCATATTTTCTTTTAAATGATTGGGATAAGGCACACTTCTACCATTCAATTGTCTAAATTATTTCATGTCACTATCCCATTTCATCCTCTTTTGTTCATACAATGAAACCCACGGTTGTGTCGCTTCAGAATTGTAAAGAACAAATTTATTGATTGCTTCAATTTTTGCATTCTTTGATGAAATAAAAATGACATTATATAGTTTTTAGAGATCAAAATATACATTATATCGAAGTTGAGCATGAATATTAACTTTGTTTAAATTTGAAAAATTATAAGTCGCTTACTCTTTATCATGCACTTTTTTCCACTCATTTGGAGCAACTCCCCTTCTCTTTTGTCTTCATCCCTTTCATCATCCCAAATCACCGCACCTGGTTTGTTTTCGATCTGCTTGATGTACTCACTATCATAATAGAAAGACTCATACGATATGTACCCCTCTGCCATAGACCCCTTGGGTTTTTCCCTTTTTCGAACAAAACCTTTCAATTTCTTCATGTACCTCTCTAAGAAGAACATCCAACCATAAGAAACCACCCCAAATAATTCAACCTCATCTACTAGGTGGATTAGAAGATGAACTTGTAAGTCCATGAAACTCATCAACAGTTCCTTCTCAAACATATAAACAATCTCAACTGTATCTTGACGCCACGGTGGAATGTTAGACACATGAATCTCCTTTGATGTGATCCAATGTAAAAATGCATATAATTTAGATATGGCACATCCTAGGTCTTGAGGGAATTCATGTTTCACACACCCACACACGAAAAAAGGATAATAACACTGCAAAGTTATAAACACGTGCAATAATATACAAAATTAGTTATGTTTTATAATCCCCACATGGGATAAAATTTATTAATATAAAAAATAATAAAATAATTCTTTTGACATTATACGTACTCTTAGAAGATTCAAATATTCATGCGATTTCAAGCCCGAAAAATAGTCATCCACGGTGAAGCAGCACCATAGTGAAGACTCGTATGAAGTTAGAACCCTCACACCCATTATAACTTCCTTTGCCAAAGAAATATCATATTTTTTTAAAATATATGGGACATCACCTTCTTTGAAAAAACATGAATTAGAGGGACCAACACCTGCCTCTGATCCTATACCTTCTAATCGTCTTGGCCAATGTTTCTTTTTAGTTTTTGAAGTAATAAGATCTCTCCTAACAGCCAACGTGTCACTTTGTTTCAATGATATGTGCCTCCATAAAGAAGATGAAACATTTTTAAATATATGCATGGGATCTAATAAGTGGGTAATCTTAATTTGCTCCTAATATGGGAGGTTATAAAAGATAGATTTCCTTTTCATCCCAATGGGCAATTTCTCAACATAGGTGTCAAAGAATTATAGATCATCGAAGATAGGCTCCCCATTTGAATCGAACATTTCTATGAACTCCTTCTCCTTCTCTGTCTCATATGCTCTAAGTCATTCCAGCTAGTGTCATTATTGGAGGCCTTTGGGTTCTCTCTCGTTTGCCATTGAAATAAAATTCTTCTCTTATGTAAGAGTGTTCCTGTGGGAGGAATATCCTGGAGAAATCATACACTGACTTCGTAGGTCCTTGGACCATCTAGTTTTCAGAGAAGGTCCACAACATTTACATCCAAAATATCCTTTTGTTATAATACATGCGATATTATTCTATACAATTAATATGCATGGCACGTTAAAGAATATCATGAAGATCAGAACAATTACAATGAATGAAATAATTAATATGTGAAATAATATTCTTACATATATAAAAAAATTAATAAATTAAACATGTAATTTACCAGAGAAAAATCTAGGCCTAGATAATCACGTGTCTTGTAAGCACATATGCCATACAATGTAAAACTCCTCTCTCCTATGATGGGTCTTGATACATCGTATACATTTATCCCATCCCATAATTCTTTCAATTCATCTACCAGTGGTTGTAAGTAAACATCCATATTCTTCACTTGTCTTCTACCAGGGACTATGAGAGCCAACATAAGTGTTCATTCTTCACAAACAACCATGGGGGGATATTTTTATTGATCACTACTACAGGCTAAATAGAATAGTTGGTGTTGACACCATCCATGGCTATGCTGAGTCGTAGACTTCGTACTTCATCCTTAAATTTTTCGGGTCATGTATCCTCTATATGCTTCATGGCTATTGAATCAGTTGGGATTTGCATAACTCCCAACTCACTTCTGTGTGAGGCATGCCATCCCTACAACATAGCTAATTATTTGCAACAAAAGTGCCTTTGAATCCTTGGGATTATAGGCATGTGCCTCAATATCTTAAAAGGAGGACCAGTACGTGATTTACCCTTCTTTTTTATTTATCATACATTTCATGCCCACATTTTGGACATATCTCTTTGTCTCCATATTCTCCTCTATATAGAATACAATAATTTGTACATGTGCATGATGTGATATGTACTCAACACCCAACATTTTCAACAATTTCTTTGCCTCTTTGTAGCTATCGGGCAAGACATTATCACTCGGAAGAACCTTATCTTTGAATAAAATGTAGTTGGTGATCATGGAAAAATATATTAGTAAATGTACATTAATGCCAATATAATTATTAACGTTCATAAAATTTACCATTTTTAATGTTCATTGCAGTGTACTGATTATATTTCAAATTTATATAAGGGAGTAATTAATGGTAACTTACCTCAAAATTTCTGAGAAACATGCATTCAACAAGCCAAAATTTGCTTTCAATTTGTACGGTAACATCTTTGTCCCCAACTGGGTAGAATTTGATTGACCGCCAGATCCAAAGTGAGGGGTGGTGGAAGCAAATTTAAGGCTTTCGAAAAAGGTGTCAGCGATATGAGCATCATCCTCTAGCTAAACATCATTTTGAAATGCATGTAACAACATTGTCTCCATGGCAGTCATATCCCTTAAGTAATCATCCATACCAACCTCTATTTGATTACCTTCATTGCCAGCTTGTGAAGAACTACTATTGCTGTAGTCATTCCTAATTGGTGAATCTGGACGTAGCGGGAATTGAATCGATGGTTGATTCAACCATTCTTGGTATCATTCCTCTCCAATTTTTTCTCTTAATTCAGTATTCTCTAAATTTTACATTGTCATGGGGTGCAATGGAAGATGGTATGTAGGTCGCTCATCATCACTAGAATCTTAATAATTAAAAAATATATATTTGAACATGATTAGTACAAAATATATGATATCAATTAGTAACCACATTGAAAATATTGCATGATTAATTGGTTTGACGTTGAAATAATTACATTAATAAATATACCAAACAATTATAATTACTACCATCATTGTCTTAGGATTGTGGCTAGAAGATGCAATATTGTTACAATTGGCAGGGTGAAGTGGCTGTCCATTTTCATCTACCAAATGCGCCTTGTGGTATGCTACTCCTGACAAGAGCTTCCGACGTTTTGGAGTTGTTTAAATATTTTGTGCATTTGAACTTGAGGTTGAATCTGCATGAACCTGGAAATTTGTATACATTATAAATTTAATTAATCTGTGCATGATTGAAATGGACAAAAAACATAAATTCAATTAGATAATGAAAATATAAATAAAATCTGAAGGAAATATTACGTCTCAAGATGGAAAAGGAGAACTCTGCGATGGACTTTGAGAGATATTATGGAATGAGTTAGATTTTGAAGAATTGTCCATTCGATATAATTATGATATTTTCTCCCTGCATTTGAGCAAAATCAATAATATTTTTTGGTGCACACACCTAAAAGTAATTTTGATGCCTTAAAAATAGACTTCTTGTTATCGATGCTAATGTACAGATCACTTCATCGGTGCGTTTTTGTTATTGCGCACCGGTGCGATGCTATTAAGTGATGCACCGGTGACGAATAACCGCAAATAATAATAAAAAACGCAACTCTATTTTCTTTAAGTGAAAAAAAGTGATAAATTGAAAAATGGGCAGCAAAATATTTTCAAAAATCTAATTTCATAAAACAATTCTTTAAATACTAAACACTTTTCATTATTTCACTATTTTTGCAAAAAAAATCAGTGAGAGATTTGCAGGGGACATACTTGGACCAAACAAAGCACGAGAGCACTGTGGAGCAACGAAATACGTTTGAACAGAAGTATTCAGACAATCATAATTCCAAACCTCTGGTGATTCAAACCCTGTAGCATAAAAGTTCAAATGATCTCGTGATTAAATTTTATTGTTTCTTTTACTTTTTTCTACAGTTTTTTTGACGGAGTAAGAAAAAAATTTCAATGTTTATTGTTTTTTTACTTTTTCTGTAGTTTGTTTTACGTAGCAAGAAAAAAATTTCAATTTATTTTTCATTTTTAGAAAAAAAATTTAAAAAAAAAAATCCTTTTTTAAAAACAAACCCTACATTCTTTTTGTTTTCTACCCTTTCTTCTCCCTCTTTTTGTGAATTCAGAATTAGGGCTTTTAATTTTAAATTTATAGGGTTTGTATTGTTATATATAGGCCTAAGACATCCAACCCATGGGATGACTTGCATAGTCAGATCCCAATCCATGACGACCCTTGCATGAATTTTTAAGAAAACATATTTTTCTTTTTCATCGATGTGCCCAGCATAACCTAGCGCACCGGTGCACTATATTATCCCAGCGCACTACAAAAGTATAGTGTGATAATTTTTTTTTTTTTTAATAATTTAATCAGTGCGCCATATGTAAAATATTGCACTGGTGCGCTATTTCATTATGTCACTCTGCAAACGTGATGTTTAACAAAAAAATGTTTTATTGTGTTAATTGGTGCACCATGTAACATATAATGCACCGCACTGAGTCTCCTAGTAGATAAAGAGCACCGTATGGTGGTCCCTTATTTGTGCGGGGCGTTTATGCTACAAAAACTAACACTATATGACTTTTATTATTTTCTCTATGTTAATCGGTGTGGTGGTTAACATGTAATGCACCGGTGCTCCTTGTTGACATAGAGCACCGTACGGTCTATTATACTATTTGTGTGGTGCGTTTATAATACCCCCACACACCGACTTCGGTGTGTACAGCATGAATGGAAAACTGGTTTCTTGAGATTTTTTTTTTACCTGAAAAGTTGAAAATTTATTTATAAATATATTAATGAATGATATGGTACAAAGATCGATAATATTATTTATGATCTAAGACCAGAAGAGCATAAAATCTTGATGGAAAAATTACAAAATGATGAATCAAGGGAATGAAAAAATACTATCGATCTAATATGAATTTCTTTTTTTAATTTTCATTAATAATATACTTAAAATTATTAGATAACATGTGTCAAACAATTTGTTAATTGGCATCTATTTAATATTCTACAGGGACCAATAACTCAAAAAAGGAATGTTTTTCTAAGAAAAGAAAAAAAATAGAACATGTAAATGAAAATGAATTGCTCCTTAGCTCATTTGGAGTGGTGATGGAGGTTAATGAAAGGGGGAAAAATTTTTACAAAAGTTTGAAGGATCTAGTGGAATGAATGTATAGATGTTCTTTCCACTTACAATACAAAAATAAATCCAATGATTCCAAGAACCAAATTTTATCTAAACTACAGGAAGAGTTTCTAGAGAATTGGTCAATGAGACATGTCAGACTTTTAATAGAAAAAACATACAACAACAAAAAAGAAGGAATGAAAAATTAATATTCCTTTAAATGTTTGTTTAGAATTATTTATAAATATCACTTTTGCTATATTTACTTTTCATATATCAATATAAAAATTAAATAGTTTATTGACATGTTACATTTTCAGGAAGATTATGAAAATCTCAAAAGATGAATGGGCTAATATTATAAATATGCCAGTAGGAATGTCCAAAAAGGTGTACAAGGAGATGGTCAAAGAAATGGACAAAATTGCATCACGGGAGGAACCATCTCAACAACAACGTGCTTCAAATGTAATATGTAATTATTGAATTTTTCGATCATTAGGTACAATAAATAAAAAATTTAGCATTAAATATTAATTTTCAATTATTTTATTGCAGAAAAGATAATAAAATGGAACCCATTTGGCACCTAAAATAGGATGATGAGGAAGAAAAGGGTTGATATCTAAGTTTGTGAGTAATTGTTACTTCCTTATAACAACTTAACTAGATTTCATTTTTGTATTTTTTAAGTTGTTTTACAAAAATCATCATTGAATGTCTTCAAACAGGTGCTAACATACAAAGAAGAACCAACAGACAAATTTATTGAAATTGGGTTAAATATGGGTTGAGAGTATATGTTGGCATATCAGAAATTAATTGTGGAAATTGTAAGCATCTATCGATCTTGTTTTACTTAGCTCCGTCTATAATTAATAGAACAAAAAAATCTTTTATATTAAATATATGATTTGTTATGGGGTATAAAACTTGCAGGAAACAAAGTATGGAACTATGCCAACAGATGAAATCTTGAAAGATGGCATGGTACATGGTTTTGAAAGAATGTGTATAGTTTATGAGTCAATTTCTGCTATGGTACGTCATTTCTTTTCAATTTAAATTGATGTATATTATTTAATATTGCAATTTTCATTATTCTCACCAATGTATATACACTCATTACAGTTTATTTTTATGTTTGTAGATGGATGGTGAAGAAGAAGAAAACAATCAATACCATGAACAAAACATTCTTGAAAATAACCCAAGTCATGGAAGTAGCTCTAGTAGTGACAGCAGTTCAAGAGAAGAATGATGATCAATATGTTTGGATATCAAAGCAAGGCGTTGTATTTTTTGATATATATCCTGTGAAATCTGACATTTTGTTTAATGTAATGGACATAGTGTCCCAATTGAAAGACAAAGGGATACCAATAATTATCCCATTTTGTATGATAAATACTGTCTTATATATATGTGTGTGTGTGTGTGTGTGTGTGTGTGTGTGTGTGTGTTTTAATTTACTCTATTGCGTTCTCCATTGTTGCTGTGAAATGTAACACCACTGATTAAATTTATGGATGATTAAATATTATAATGAAGAGATGTGAAATTTGATGATATGATATAACAAATTAATCCAAACATCACATTCAAATGCACTAATAAAAATTTAATTCATATGAATATTGTTATAAGATATTTATGTGTCGACTTTTGATGAATAATGAATTTTAAAAAATCACAATATTTATGATATGATATAACAAATTAATCCAAACATCACATTCAAATGCATTAATAAAAATTTAATTAACATGAAAAATATTATAATATGTGTCGACTTTTGATGAATAATGAATTTTTAAAAATCACAATAATTTCATTGTCATAGGTTGATGTTTCTAAAAAATTCAAAATGAACAGTGGTGCGTGTCAGTTACTATACATCGATGCATTTGTATGCTAAAGTGCATCGGTGTGTTTCTACAACCTATGGGCACTGCAAAAATGCCAAAACCAATTAAAAATATCGGTGTGTTTGTTCCGTACTACACACCAGTGTGTTTATGTGGAACTACGCACTGGTGCATTTGTACGATCTATGGGTACTGCACAAATACTGATACCATTTATAAATCTCGGTGCGTTTGTTTGATACTGCGCACCGATGCGTTTCTATAAGTCTATGTACCAGTGCGTTGAGGTGACCTATGGGCACCACACAAATCCTAAGGCCAATTACAACGGCCCCATGCGTTGTATCACCAACACTGCGCCCGGTGCAAGCACCTTCGACTGCCTCGGGCCAACTTCTAAATGACACGCACTGGTGCGTTGAAACCTTAGTAGGGCAGCGATGAAAAAACATCGTAATAACCTCCAGCCGCCCATTTTTTTTAGTTGTGTTGGATTTCCGTTAAAAGCTTCACCAAAACCTCCATAACCATAAACGGATGTTGTAGAAAATGTTTTTTTGAAAATTTTGGCCAATTTTGTAACACTAAAAACCTCCTTTATAAACTCTGCTAGAGGGTATTTTCCTTGTAGTGAGTTTACACAATACCTATTAGTCATTTCTACAAACACTTGGTAAACATGGTACCTATAGGTCATTAATGTATAAATTTTCATTGTTTACATTAGTTCATCAAATTTTCATCCATAAGTATTTTTTTCCTCTCATATTTAGCTTCATTAATAAATATTAGCACATGCATCGATATAAAACATTCAAGAGCCTATTAGCCATCAGCAATATTAATAACAAGAGCTCATCATACAATGAGAAATAGACAATGCATGTAACGAACATTTAACCAGAATGAAGCCATGAAACACAAGTCATATAATCACACAACAAACCACATGTTGTGAGAAATTGATCTCATTAAAGAATAACACATATTAACATATACATAGTTCCAACCAAGTCAGAGACTTCCATGTACCACTCGACCATAGATTGGGATGAACTAAATCCTTCTTCTAGATAATCACCCCCATGCCATATTCCAAGCATGAATGTGGGAAAAAACCAAAAATATTCATATAGGGAATCCATAGGAAACCACCTTCACCCTCATACCACAGTGATTTGACCCAATACCTGGTCTAAAAATGACCAAAACCAATACAACCTTGGATGTCTTAGAATTTCTTTACCATAGCCAAAGGAATTTTCCTGTCTCCACCCACTTGTCAAGATATTCTCAGATAAAACCATATCCAACCTCAAACCTTGGGATTTTCCTGAGGGTCACCTCAACCATGATCCAAAATTTACCGGAAATCCAAAGCTCAACCAAATAGGGAACCCACTACATCATGGCTATCCAGGAAATGACATAGGAAAGGTTATGCATAATTCTCAATCCAATCAAATCCCCATGCCAATGATACAAAAATAACCAGTAAAACAATGCATAAACCATGCATGATAATCACAGTAAGATAAATCCACATGCATATTGTTACCTGCAAAAATTCTGCAGTTGTTTGTTCGTTTCTTTACTTGATTACTTCCCTTGCTTTCTACTAATCCAATTCCTCTTGAACTCATTACTTTCCTTGAATCTCTCTCCTTGTGTCCAAGTTCTCTCCAAATTCCTTCTCGCTTGCTATTGATCCGGATTTATGCAGGAATGCAACAGAATATAGAAATAATCGTAAACATAGAAATATAGCAAAAATAAGGCTTCATTTCATTAATATCAAATCATAGAAATATGCTTACAAACATGATGGAAATAAAATAGCTAGGGTGCTGGTAGCGAATCTCTGAGAAGAGATGTGGTGACTACAGACCTCTAAACTGTATTACAATGAGGCTCGAGGGCCTATTTATTATGGAGAAAAAAAGGAGAATTCTAAACGTCCAAAAACCTAACCCTAGGAGATGAAGCGCCAAAACTATGGGCCCCGTTTGGGTAAATTGGTGTTTCAACTTCCCAGGGACTTAATTTCGGCATACTATCTCTGTTTGGGGCTTCAAAATGGCTCTGAAAGTTTAGGACCTAAAAAACTGCTAAAAATAGTAAGTTGTGAAAAAAACTGAAAGAGACAATGGTGGGGCCCCAAGTGGAATAGGCGGGTGGCCACCAATATCCACCTGGATCATTCCTCCCCCCTTAGGAAGCAATGGTCCCCATTGTGTTGAGTTCCTCCACGAGATGAGGAAAATTCTGTTGAACTTGGTCCATGGTGAGCCACTTGCCTTGGTGCAGGAGTTGGCCAGCTTTGACAACCCGATACAGGTGGATCTTCTGTCGGCAAGTGTTCTTGATTTGCATGTCCATGATATAGTCTGTGGTGGCATGTTCCATGCAGTCTAGGTTTAACTCTTTTGGTGTGAGTTCTTCTGCAATGTCAGAGGTGTCCAATAGAGGTGGGAAGTAGGGACGAAGGCAGTCTACATTGAATACTGGGTGCAGACCAAAGAATGGTGGAATACTGAGCTTGAAGGCATCGTTCCCTACAACCTTGGTGATGGTGTACGGCCCATATTGGAGCGGGTGAATATTACAGTGGGGTCCAGTGAGGCACTCCTTCTACAAATGTAGCCACACTTTTTCACCCACCTGGAAGTTTTGTGGCACCCGATGTTGATCATGTCGTTGCTTGTACTTAGCATTGGCTCTGTCCAATATGTCATGAACCTATTGGCGGATGTGTTGAATGTGCTCGATGAAGTTGTTTGCTTTGTCAACTTCAAACTGGACATGAGCCGAATCGACTTGAGTAGCTGCAAATGGCATGGATACGTCAATGGAACATAGTGGTTGGAATCCCAAGCCCACCTGAAAGGGGCTGTGGCCAGTTGAGCTATGGAGAGCCCGGTTATAAATGTGTTGTACATAGGTAAGGCTCTCATCCCATGTTGGATTCTTTGAGTTGTACATGCGTAGAATGTGTACAATCATCCTGTTGACGACCTCTGTCTGGCCATCAGTTTGGGGATGGAAAGCCGTAGACTTGGTGAGCTTGGTGTCCAACATTGACCAGAGGCTGGACCAAAATGTGATGAGGAACCTGCTGTCACGATCTGATATGATAGACTGTGGGATCCCAAATTGCACCCACACTCGTTTAAAGAAGAGTTCAGAAGTGGCTTCTGCTGTGATATTCTTCTTGCAGGCCGCCATAATGGCCATCTTTGAGAATCTGTCGACGACCACTAAAACACAATTGTTTCCATGCTTAGTAGAAGGAAGGCCTGACCTGTAATCCATGGAGATGGATTCCCAAGGTCGACTAGGGATAGGTAGCAGAGTATAGAGCCCTTTCTTCTTGATGGTAGGTTTGGCAATGGCGCAAGCAGTGCAGGATCTTATGTACTTCCTGACATCCTGTCGAAGGTTAGGCCAATAGAAATACTTCTGCAATACTTCCACAGTTTTCTCGACCCCAAAATGCCGAGCGACTCAATTGTAGTACGCTTCCCATATCATCTTGGCACGCTCGCTTGAAGGAACACAAAGGTGTCCCAAGTGACATAATAGTGCATCTTAGAGGTGAAAATTTGAAACTTTCATACCCCACAAGAGTGCTTTGTATGTGTAGATGAATTCTGGATCACTCTTGTAGAGAAGCGGCCAATCAGAAGTCTCATGCCCACAAGAGTTGAGAACGGTGGTTATGGCCACGATCGGTGGTCATCTGAGGCAATCTGCAACATTATTGGTGCTACCCTTCTTGTACTTTATGTTCAAATGAAATTGTTGTAGATATGTAGACCACTTCTGATGGCGATCATTCTGCAACTTCCCTTGTGTCTGTATGAACTACAGGGGTCGGTATTTTGTGTGGATGATTGTCTCCTTCCCCAAAATGTAATGTTTCCATTGTCGACAAGCCTGCATAATGGAATACATTTCTTTGTCATAAGTGGGATACTTTCGAACTGTGTTGGAAAATTTCTCACTGTGATATGCCATTGGATGCCCTTGTTGAGTAAGAACTACCCCAATAGCATATTCAGAGGCATCTGTCTCGATCTCAAATGGTTGCTGCAAGTCTGGTAATGTGAGCACTGGGGCAGAACAGAGGGGATGTTTCAATTCTATGAACGCCTTCTATTGAGATTCCGACCAACAGAATTTTGCTTTCTCTCCTCCCTTAGTGACTTGACTCAAGGGCCAAGTGATATGAGAGAATCCCAACACGAACCTGCGGTAGAAATTAGCAAGACCCATAAAGCTGCGAAGCTCTGTTAGGGTGGTTGGGGCTGGCCAATCCCAAATGACTTGGATCTTGGCTCGATCCATGTGCACCCACCTTTCATCAATAATGTATCCTATATATTGAACCTAGTTCATGCCAAAAGTGCACTTCTCCAAATTGGCACACAACTTGTGTTGCCGCAGTGTTTGGAGGACTTCTCGGATGTGGTGGAGGTGCTCTTCCCAATTCTGGCTAAAGATAAGAATGTCATCCAAGTATACCACTAAAAATTAGTTGGTGAATGGACACAAGATGTCATCCATCAACCTCATGAAGGTTGCGGGAGAATTTGTCCATCCGAAAGGCATGACGAGCCATTCAAAAAGGCCCTCCTTGGCTTTGAAGGCAGTCTTCCACACATCAGAGGGTTTGATTGGTACATGGTGATACCCAGACTTCAAGTCGATCTTGCTGAAATATTTTGCCCCTTTTAGTTGGTCCAGAGGGTCATCAACCCGTGGGATCAGGTACCTATTCTGGACAGTGATCTTGTTCAGCGCCCGATAATCAATACAGAGTCTCCACATCCCATCCTTCTTTTGTACCAACACGATCGGGCTCCCACAGGGTGATGAACTTGGTCGGATGTGACCTTTCTGCAGTAGCTCCTAAATCTGCCTCTTGATTTCATCATTCTCCATAACAGAGCGCTTATATATCGATCCATTGGGTAGTGGTGCACCTGGGGTCAGGTCAATGGGGTGCTTGACCTGATAGTGTAGAGGCACCCCTGTGGGTGAGGTGAAGATTTCCCTATACTCCTCCACAACCTTGTCCATTTTTTGTTGTCGTGCAGAGGAGCCATGTCTGGAGGTCATGGCCATAGTCTTCTTCTTGCCCTGGGGGTGGATCATCAGGAAAACAAATTTCCTGGTTTGGGAAATGATCTTATCGCATTGTTTTGCAATAACCAAAGAGATAGTGGGAGGCGGTGGTACCTCTGGTATCCTGTACAATTTATTTACCAAAGTAACAATAAGAGCACGAGGTCGTGACTCATACACAGCACGTGGCTTCGACAAGTATGGTTGGCCTAATAATACATGAGAAACATCAATAGGAGCAATGTCACACAATACCTCATCTATGAAGGGCTTGATGTTATAGGGAAGGCAGCACTGCTGGCTGACGCGGATATCTCGTCCTTGGTGAAGCCACCCGATGGTGTATGGTTGCGGGTGCGCTATGGTCGGCAAGCCCAACCTCTTCATGAAATCTGCTAAAATTACGTTCTTTTGGCTCCCATTTTCAACAATGAACCGTAGCAGGGAACCCTTTACCCACATATGGGAGTGGAAGAGACGCTCTGCCTCCTCAAGATCTCCTGGTTCCTCTTTCTGGATCTTTGTAGTGGCAAAAATGGCGTTGGGCTCTGCATCAATAATCTGCTTCCCTTTGTCATTCACCTTGTCAGGTTCTGATTCAGAGTCAGAGCATGCATCTAATTCAGAAGCCCTCATCTCGGCCACCAGCGACTGCTTGGCCCGACACTCACTTTTGTTGTGAGTGGAGCTCTTATGGAACTCACACCACTTTCCCATGTCCTTCTTTGGCTTCGCGGTGTTGTTCTTTGCTTGTGTCTTTGGCAGGCTGTCTTGGGTTGCCATGCCTTGGCTTTGTCCTTTGTTCTGCGGTTTGGGGGCACCTTTCCCTTGCTTTTGATTCGAAGATCCAAAGTCTCGCTTCTTCTGTTTCAGTTTCTAGTCAATCTTGACAGCATACCGGTATGTCATACCAAGAGAGGAGATGTCGAGGAACTCCATTTCCTCCTGAATGTATATATGTAGAAAACCACAATACTTTAGCACCAAATGTTTCTCTGAATATTTGATACCCAACTTTGTGTTCAGGGTATGGAAAAAATTCATTAGCTCATGCATATCTTGATCCCTCTGTTGCCACAACGTGGTCCATTGTATGTACTTGTCCTCATAGCTCCCCACGGGATAGTATTGTTCCTTGATGGCATCTCAGAAATAATTCCAAGTGGGTACAGCTGAGAACAAAGAGGGTTCGTTTTTGTCCGTTCACGTAGGTTTCCCACTGCTGCGCTCGAAGGATATGGGAAAAGTTATCCATCATCGCATTCCTTTGTTTTTCGAGGGCCTCCTCGAGCAATATTTTGATAGGATCTCTTAGTCCCTCATCTTTCTTTTTTCCCCCATGGGCATCCGTCAGGGTTTGTGAGGCTGATCTTGCAAAGGTTCCACCATATCGAGCCCTAACTCCTTATACCTCGACCTCGTTGGGGACATATAAAAAAGGATCGAGAAAAAGCAGACTGCTCTGATACCACTGATCCAGATTTATGCAGGAACACAACAGAATACAAAAATAACCATAAACATAGAAATACAGCAGAAATAAGGCTTCAATTCATTAATATCAAATCACAAAAATATGCTTACAAACATGATGGAAATAAAATAGCTAGGGTGCTGGTAGCGAATCTCTGAGAAGAGATGTGGCGACTACAGACCTCTGAACTGTATTACAATGAGGCTCGAGGGCCTATTTATTACGGAGAAACAATGGAGAATTCTAAACTTCCAAAAACCTAACCCTAGGAGATGAAGCGCCAAAACTATGGGCCCCGTTTGGGTAAATTGGTGTTTCAACTTCCCAGGGACATAATTTCGGCATACTATCTCTGTTTGGGGCTTCAAAATGGCTCCAGAAGTTCAGGACCTGAAAAAATACTAAAAATAGTAAGTTTTGAAAAAACTAAAAGAGACAATGGTGGGGCCCCAAGTGGAATAGGCGGGTGGCCACCAATATCCACCTGGATCAACTATAGTGTTCCCATCTGTTTTCCTCCAAGAGAATGCTAGAATTTTCTCTCTCTCTTTTCTTTTCTTTTCCCTTCTCTTCATTTTATGTTGCATGCATATTATTTTAATATTTTCTCCTTTTCTTGTCTCTTTCTCTTCCCCACCTACTATTGGCTTGGTTTAGGCTGACCCAGGTTCAATATATACTGCACACTAACAAAACCCCTAATCACTGGCCCTTTTGGAAACGACCTGCAAGAAGATCACAGTCTCACCTAAAGTGACTATGGGTGGATGCAGAACCAAGGTTTTGAAAACCTTAAGGGACTGATAGATGTGGTATTATTAAACAATATTATAATTTCAACTTATAAATCACCTTTTCACATTCAATTGATCATAGAAACATGCCACATAAACCCATCAATCATTATCACGTTGAATTAAAATGCAACCGTAATACTGTTATTCTATAACAGATAATAAGAAAATACACACATAAATAATACAACACCATAATATCTTCCACAAAAATGTTTCTTATTATAATTAATCTTTGAATACAACCAATTTTCGAAGTGAACACTAAGCTACAGGTTGTCTATGCACTAAGCTGCAGACTCTTCTCTAGGCCTTTGTGCACTCAACTGCGGAGCCTTTCCTTCGCTGCACAAATTTGGATCAAAATGATTCACCCATAACTCTAGAAGTATCTCCCCAAACATAACATTTCAACCCTGTATATATAATATTACACCATAGGATTACATCGTCAAAAATACCATGGTCCAAATACAATGGATTCCCTAAAACAAACAACTATGGACCAAAACCCATTGAATATTTACAAATTCATGTACTTTTACAAATGGATCGGTTTTGACTCATCCCAAATCCCTTACGACACTGCATGGTCCATTTAATTCTTTAAACTGTGCTCCACTGCACACTCTACTCCACAAAATGCAGAGTCTTTTCCAAAATCTAGTGCAAGTTGGGCTACGCCCAACAGGCCCCACACTCACATGTGATTTATCCCAAGTCACTCCATTGATTTGCCTCTGATATTTACTGCAATTTTTTCGTTGGCATTGTTGAATTATTGTAGAATGCCTGAGACCAACTTGTCTTCCCTATGCACCTCTTCCAACAGTTATTCTATCGTTGGTCCTGTAGTCTTTTATAATACTGCCTCTTCTCTCTGTCAAAGCTCTTGAAGCTTCCAATCGAATTCCTGAGATAGTTAGAAAGCTGCATCATGCCATGGACGAGTTATCTATGTCAAACCATGCTCTTCTTTCCTTAGGTCCTCTATTTTCCTCTGGAGGGAATTTCCTTCATTAATCATAGTGAAATACTGTGAGATTGGTAAGGTCTTAGAGATTGCCTAAATCTCCTCTAGCTACATCTGATTTTCCCAAATGTCTTCTTGTAGATTTTGTACATTTGGATCTTCCTGTGGCAAAGTCCAAATCTTTAAAGTCTCATCCAACAACTTCCCACAATCTGCCATTGTTGCGGAGATTCCAGCCACTGTAGCCTTTAGCACATCTCCCTCTATTCTCGCACTTCCTATGGTGTGGTTGGTTGTAGCTTCATCTGCAGCTCACTGATATTTATCTCATATTCAAATCATACATCTACAATCTTACTCTTATATCCTTTCATTGTAAGGTCAAGCTTCACGACCTTGTCCTCCGCTGATTCCTCTTCTTAGAAATCAATTTCTGGAAACTTGTGGCATGTGGCTTCGACCACCTCCTTCAACCTCTGTTGTTTCTGTGCCACATGGTCCTTTTCTTTGATTGCTTGGTCAAGCTACTACTTCAACGAATCTCACTCTCTCTCTAATTGAATGCTCAACTTTGAAGTGAGTTGTTCGTGTTGCTTCATCTCATCTATGATTTCCTGGGGTAGTTCGTGTAATATATGAAGTGGCAGTGTTTTGATGTTCATGTTCTCATATTTCCATCCTTTTGCTTATTGTTGTACCTTGGCGGAGTCGCACTATAGGGCTCCGGCTGGTATTTGTGCTATATGTGCCCCAAGTGTGGGCTCTAATAATATTTCTTCTTGAAGCCTTTCCTTTTCCTGTAATGGTTTTGTGGTTGTTTGTGCCAGTATTTTTAGTTCTACAATACGCTCCTCAACACCTGTTAGAAGTGTGTCGTAGTGATCCTCTAACTTGGTACATAATTCATCCATTTCTTCATGATTTCTGTCTCCAATTTGATCCAAGTACCCATCCGTGAGGACCAACAAAGTTATATCATTTTTTTGTCTCGCTTCTGCTTCTTTTTGGTTCTTTTGGTAGCTTAAATACCTCCTTTCTCTTTCCTACGATAGGAGGGTCTGTCTCAGTCTTTTCGGAATATGTTTTTTACTCATCTTCTTCAAGAGGATCTTGGTGACCCTTGTCTTGTTGTTATTATTTTTCTACCTCTTCCTCCTCATTTTTGTTATCCTTCCCACTCGGTTCCCCATGTTGTGATGTTTCCTCCTCTGTGAGACTATCTTTTGCCTCTGTCTCCATCGCAATCATCCATTCTGTGGGCCACTATTGTACTTGTGCAAATACATCATCTTTTATTACCAAATATGGAAAGGGGTACCATTTCGTCCTCGTGTCTCCATGAGTCTGTATATAAACTTTGTGGAAATTAGCCTTAAACTTCACGACAGAGTTATACTACTTGTATAGGCTTAGCAAAAAGTGAATGTGTTGGTTTACCAACATGTGTGAGTCCATATGATATAACACAAAAAACATCTTGTTTTCTTGCGTTGACGACGACTGATTGGTATACCACAATGAGGCATATCATGCGAATTAACAAACATTTGAAGATATCAGAGGAAACTATGAACCATCTGACTGTCTCCATGCCATCATCGCTATTATCAAAATTAACCATGCATAATGAAATGTAGTACCTTTCTCCTGAACCTCGCAGCACTCGTCAAAAAATTATTTGCAAAGGTATGCGGCCCAGCTGTACTTAACCCCATTGGCACACTACATAGCTAATGAAACTAATTTTTCAATGGTTTCATTAACCCTCCACTTTCTCATGATATTTCCAGCTAATATGTGTGTTGTGAAACAAACTCCTTGGTCATTGATTGAGCTGATGTCATAAGCTTGCTTCCCTTTTGTCAGTCTAAACTTGGTCTTCACGCTTTCTAATATGGCTTTATCCTGACCTTTCCCAAAAAAATCCTCTACAGGGTTCAACCCTTGATAAGGAAGACTTGTGATTCTCTATATCAATATTTTGTCGATAGGGATCTTCTTTCCCATCCATAGGCATGTATCATGCACCATCACGAGCAATTTTGCTAATATAGGGTGTGCTTCCTAGACTTCTACCAAAGTGTGACACATTCAACATGTTTAATAACCCCAACTGTGCTAATCCAACCACCCACTATTGTGGTTCTAACCTCGTCACATCACTCTCAGGGTAGTGTACCTACTTTAGATATCTCTATGGTGTGAAATGTGGGTATTTAATCCTATCATTGAAATCATAGTCCGTGAACTTCAATTGTGGAATTTTCCTAAGGATTTCTCTAGAAAATGGCACTGACTCTGGCAATAGGTGTGTAATGTTTCCATACTTCACATCCTTCGATCATTTTATCAGTTTTGCGTCTGGTTTTCTAGGTGGAATATATGGTGGGAGAGGTGACGGAAATGCTATGCCATCCATTTCCATTTGCACATAATCTACTTCTTCCTCGCTATCTCTGACTTGTTTGGGTTCTTGCTGAGGCTCGATAGGTCTCTTGTCCTATTTATTCTTCATTCTCTGTTCTTTTTCAGGTTCTTTTGTGGAGTTCTCTAGTGTCTATTTTCTGGTGATGCTGCTGTGGGCATCTCAACTGATGCTGCAGTTATATCAGCTATGACTTCTTCCATGATTCCTACTAAAACCTTCTCTTTGAATATATGAATAAAATCCTCATTATTCATACAAAAACACAAATTTCTGCAACTTATTCGCATTAACAATACTCGAATTCTTAGGACAAAAAAGTGACAAATCTTGGCGGGATGCAATTTTTTTTTTTAAATCAGAATTTCTAACCTCATTATTAGCTCAGATTGTCTTCATTAATTTCATATCTATTAGTAGATCTAGTTATCCGTCCTCATAAATGCAAATTTTCGCACCTTTCAACGACAAATTTCCCTTTTAACGGTCATGTTTTTTTGGCAAACCTCGACGCATCCCATATTGTAGCGAACAACCCTTCTTGAGAACTTCGACATAATCCCATACTGTAGTGACCAAACCTTCTTAAGAACTTCGACATAATACCATACTGTAATGAACAAACCTTCTTGTGACAAAGCTCCCTATATGCATTGTAGCTTATATTCCAGTGCCCACTTTCAACTGCAGGTGGCACTAAGGCTTTCCTTCTTTCTTTAGAGTGAAGCTGTAGGGTTAGGGTTGTCCCTGCACAACTTCAACCTGCTGCCATTTACTCTTCCTTGAACCAATTCTCCATTTAAATTTTCTAATTTAACTGCACCTCCATAAGTAATATTCTTGATAATGTATGGGCCCAACAAATTCATCTTGAATTTTCCTAGAAACTTTACAAACTTACTGTTAGAAAGGATAACAAGGTCTCCTACATGGAACTTCTTCTGCTTAATATGTCTGTCATGCCACGATTTTTCTCTTTCTTTATGTACCTACTGATGGAATCTTGATATAAATCTATCTTCCTCCAAAGCAAGAAACTGTTAAATTGTTTCCTCCATTATATCAGGATCTGCGATATCTGTAAAAGCTACAATCCTCAAGCTAGGCACGATTTTATCCATGGGCATCACAACTTATTGCCCATAAAATAACCTGAAGGGTGTATGACTTATCAACTTCTTACATGTCATCCTATAAGCCCATAACACTACTCGAATTCTTCAACCCACCTTGTCAAGTAATCAATTTTTTTAGTTATGTACCTTATGCCATTCCTCTTTCCATGTGGGTTGATGGGTCCGAAAAAAGGAATGGCCCACTTATCAAAAGCATGTAATGTAACTTGTGGTACCAATGGCATCTCATCTCTTCTTGAAGGTTTCCCTGCTCTTTGACATACATCACATGCTCGAGAATACTCCTTCGCATCCTTATGTAGTGTTGACCACCACAATCTTGATCTAAAAATATTTTGTGCAGTTGCTTTCCCCTCATAGTGTCCACCAGCTGCGCCCCCATGAGATTCTGGTAGATTCATTTTTATTTCATGTTCATGAACATATATGTGTAGTATCTCATCTAGTCCCATATTATATAACTGTCCTACTATTATTGAAAATTCAACTTCCTTAACCATCAATTATTTATTTTGATGAATAGTATATTCTAAAGGGGCCATTCTTTTGGTAAAAAACTGAATGGTATCTATGAAATGGTCATCTGCTACTCTGATTGCAAATAAATGTGCACTAGGGAGATTATCTTCTATTCTAGTTATTTCTTCTCCTGTTTCTAGTCTTAATAGATGGTCAGGTCCGGCATTTAGCCTCCCTGGTTTTGAAAATAATCTCAAAGTCATATTCCTAGAATAATAGTAACCATATGCAAATAATGCCTCCTAAAACAGGCTTATTAACCAAATACTTTAGTGTAGAATGATTTGTGAACATTTTAAAGTGTGACCCCAGAAAATAGTGTCTGAACTTCTACAAATCATACACCATGGCCAGTATTTCCCTTTCTGTAGTGGTGTGATTATTTTATTCTTTGGATAACTTCCTACTTGCAAAAGCTATAGGATGACCAATGTCTCCAGTACTAGGTTGTGCCACTACCATTCCAAAAGCTAGACAAGAAGCATCTACATGGACACGGAAATCCTTATTCCAATCAAGGAACACTAGTATATGTGCAACTACCATTTTTTCTTTCAATATGTCGAGGCTCTTATGACATTCTTCATTCCACTGAAATGTTACATATTTCTTCAAAAATTTCTCCATATGTGCAATGACTTTCACATAACCATTGATGAACTTCCTATAATACCCAGTATGTCCCAATGTAGTGTGAAGATGTATTACTATCTCAGGTGGAGTCAAGTTCACAATGATAGTAATCTTAGCAGGGTCCACCATTATTCCTTTCTTACCGACAATATTTCCCAACAATATACCAATGGGTACAAAAAAATGCACTTCTTTAAGTTCAAAGAAACCTGATATTGTCTACATGTGTTGAGCATAAGCCTTAAACTCCCAACATTTTTTCTCAACAACCCAAATATTGTCCAATCTTCAAAATATACATCCAAAAACTTGTGGATGTATTCCTTAAAAGCTGTGACCACCACCCTAGAAAATATAGCAGGGGAATTTTTCAATCCAAAAGGCATTACTGTGTATTGATATGAGCCCCATTCTGTAGCAAATGTGGTCTTATGACGATATTCAGGTGCAACCCTAATCTGATGATACCCTAAGAATCCATATATAAATGAGTAAGCTTCCTATCCTCATACATTTTCCAGCACTTCATCTGTGAAAGGGGTAGGGGAGGGATCATGTAAACATGCATCATTCAACTTTCTCAGATCAACACAGATCCTAATTTCTCCTTAAGTATTCTTCTCTTGTGCCACCATAGGACTCACCCATTATTATTCTTCTATAGGTTCAATACTTCATGTTCTAATATCTTATCAAGCTCTACTTTTACTTTCTCCTTATACTTCAGGTTCATCCTGTAAGGTGTTTGAATGGCTTCACAATGGGCTTAAGGGGGATCTTCATGACTCCTAGATCTCATATTATACCCTTCAATTCTACAAACATAGTGGGAAATAGTTCCTAATATTCATGAAGTAACTCTATAACCTTATTGACTATCTCCTCATCCCATTAATCTCCTATTGTTACAAACTTGGGTTCCTTCTATGATCCTGTTGACACGAAAATATGTTCAGCCAATAGCAAGGGATCTCCCCAGTATAAAGTCCCAATTAGACTCTAAACCGTTTGTGATAGGGATCCCGTTTGCGGTGTGGGTTTGGCTATTGTTGAATATTCCTTTTCTCGGACACGAACGAGCTCTGCAGATCTGTGAACGCACGTCTATCCGGATGGTAAAATGAAAATGGTTTATGAGTCTCAACAAACATAAAACACTATGAATAGCAAGATGAGTTTTCAAAAAGCATGCAGCCAAGGAATTATTGTTAGCAGCATATCATCAAGGGTCATGCTTTTAAAAAGTTGTTCGAACCACAGACGAAACAATTCTTTATGGTTAGAGTGCCCTTCACTTCCTTAAGCGGTTTCCAAAGATGAGATAAATGTTAGTAACAAAGTTGTTTAACATTTCCTACATAAAAAAATTAACATCATTAATAACATTTAGTGAGCTGAATGTATAAATGATATAAGCGGAAAACACAGATGATTTAATCAGCAAGATATTAGATACATAAGACAAAATATTCACAATGTTAACACATTAACTCCCATCATATCCAAGAGTGGAATCAAAACAAGTGCTTGTATTCATTCATAAATATTGCATTCAATGCTATACAATTCTCTGCTCCTTTGGAGTCCCAAAAAGGATCCTTTCCAATTCTCGGAAGGGAGTATTTATAAACAAAATTAACCTTTGGGTATCTCTAAATTTTCGCCTTCCTGACCATTGGCCTACTTTGCGACTTGAGGGAAGTTGCAACTTGTGACCTCGGCTGTGGCTGCAACCTGCGACCCTTTAGCTGTTGCGACCTGCGACCCTCTCTAATTGCTGCTATATGTAACATGATCATGGAATTAGTTGGGTGATTGCGAGGCTTGGGACATCTATCTACTGCTGCTCTTTGAGGTAGGTCTGTCAAGCCCGATAATCTGCAGCTACTGGGGAGACCTAAGGTTTATCCTCAATCAACCTTTGAATACATTCAAGAGTTTTTGGAATCAAAGTTTCCCTCTTGACTATGATCTGATTCGAAAAGGAGGCCAGTTTAGTGTATATCCGGACCGGTGTCACAATGAATTGAACCATGTTTTCACTCAACGCCGGTAGGTCTTGTGAGGCGACTACTTGCCTCATGGGCTGTAAAAATGTTTGGATAACTTTGGAGACTTCTTCCCATGTTTTCTCTTCTCCGAGTGCACCCATTGAAGGGATGTGGTGTACCTCAGCCATTGAGTCGATGTCGCTAATCAAATTTTCATATGCGGACATCACTTTCTCCATATCCTTGATGAGCTTTTCCTTGGATTGCACCTTTATCTGGATTTGAACTTTGTCATTCTGGGTGGCAATCCAATATTTTCTGCACAATGTGGTCAGGGCTTGTGGATACTTGTTAGACCACTCCATTATCTTGTCCAATGCAGTAGAGGCTTCTTTTAGCTGTGTGCTTCCCCTTTTAGTTTTGGTCTGTGCCTTCAATAGAGGTGCTATCGTTTGTTTTATGGTAAACATTTCTTCATAGACCTATTTCCTGGAGGCCTCTAAAGTGACTAGCTCTCCCTGTATAGTGAGTGATATTTCATTAGCAGGGTATCCCTGATTTGAAATTTTCTGACCTCTTCTTGTAGCACCTTCTTTTCTTGCTCTGCTTTGGCCATCTTGAGTTCAAAGGTCTGCAGTATGTTCTATAAGGACAAAATTTATCTACTCATTTTGTTGACGTTCTCCTTTGTATCTGCCGCAAAAGTAGTACCAGCTGAGGTAATCATGACCGGATTAGTCCTAGTGTCCAAGACTATATCTTTTCCTGTAGTAACTGTGAGGGGCGTCACAAGGTCTCGTGCTAAACATGTCCTCTTTTCTTGCCTAATCTTGTGTGTGAATTGATCATAGGTGAGTTTGGTGAGATCGAGCACTCCCTCATCTAGATCTTCGGAGGTACCCAATTCTGAGAGGGTGAAACGGATAGGAGTTGTTGGAGGTATCTCGATGGGCGGCAACTCTGTTTGTCCCCCTGTTTCTGAGAACAAAGTCCTACTTCCTTCGGCTTCTGCTTTGTCTTGTTCTTCCTTTAGCCGGTGCTCTGCTTCTGCCTTGTTCTGTTCTTCCTTTAGCCAGAACTCAGCTTCTTCCTTGTTCTGTTCTTCCTTTAACTGGCGTTTAGCCTCCACCTTATCCTACTTTAACTTCAACTCGCACTTAGCTTCCATATTTTCTTCCTCCTCTTTCTTTTTTTTGTGGTTTTCGTCTGCCCGCTTCTTCCTCTGCTCTTCTTTCAATTGTTTCTTTCTCTTGTCTTCTTCTTCCTTTGCCTTTTCCTCGGCTTCTTGTTGAGCTTCAGCCTCTTTTCCATTTTTCTGGGAGGAGGGGTTAAGACCTATACCGGTCCTAGGCTTCTTGGCCTTTAAGGATGATGCTCCTCCTAGCGTATGGATTCTTTCTTCTAAAGTCTGATCATCCTGGCTAGTTGATTCTTCTAGGGTGGCCTCTCTGTCCTTGTTATACCAGTTCTTGATTCTATCTTCAGCAGGGCACTCAGTATGCTGGTAACTCCATTTGAATTTTTCCTGCTTACAGTGGGTTGGGATGATTCTCTCAGGATCATATGTCTGGTATGCTAAAGGGGGTAAACAAAATCCTCTGATTTTTTTGGCCTCTGCCTTTGATTCGCTGAAATATTTCACCGTGTATGCACCAATAGTGAGAAGCAGAGTGGGCCATGGATTCTTCTTACCCTTAGTTAGAACTTTTGAAAATCCCCCTGACATTTGGTAGCATACTTCTTGGAGGAGGAGCTTGTTGGTGATGAACTGGGGCAGCGCATGAGGAGCCTTGAGCAACTAGTGAGCTACTTGGATTATCATCTCCATGGCACACTAAGACATACATGGGGCATCTCTTCCAAATAGTTTCCTGTAGAGGGCGGGTAGGAAGCTGCGTGAAATTGACTCTATGTCTTTCTTGTACCTAGAATCCCATAACACCATTAGATCTTTTTGAATCGGACCGCCATGCTCTAGGTCCCAGTCGTGTGGCCACCCCTCAAAATGGCACCTTGCACACACCATATCCAGGAGATAGGATGCCATATAAAATTCTGATGCATACCCTTCATCCGGTGCTAGTGTCGCAGGTATGTTCGATCTAAGGGTCGCCACTATCATGTTGGCCCAGTTGAAGTGGGCACCGTACATGGTGATAGTGTACATCAGAGAAACCCAAGCACTGTTAAAAAAGGTTGCATGTGGACGGCCGTAAATCTTGTATAACATTGTATCTACTAATTTGTAGGCCTTCTTGAGCCCTGCTGTCTGATATTCCTGGTCCTTCTTGACTTAGAACTTCTTTGGATCCTCCCACCACCCTCTCAAAGTTTCAGGTGTGGGGACTGCGTGAGTAACGGCCCACTCCTCACTGAAGGTCTACTCTCGGGGAGGCAGCGCGTAATAGACTTCTGCATCTTGTTCTTTTGTATTTGCAATTGTCCTTCCATTGTGGTCCCGAATAACCCTGATCTTGAGGGGTCAACCCTTTGAAAGATCCATTCGATCAGTTTTATGCACGGAAATATAGGCGGGTGGGCTCCCACGTAGTGCAACTTGGATCGTTTAACCTGAATATCTACCTATCAGTCTGGGATGTCCTCTGGAAATTCTGTCTGCATAAGCTCTTTGTAAATCTGGTACCATCTCATGTTGTCCCCTTTACCGAAAATGTAGGCTGTGTCTCCATAGATGGGGGGAAACGGAATAGGCCTTTCCTCCTCCGAGATCTCTATCTCAGGACTTTTGTTCCTCTTGCGAATTTCCGGAGGCCCCATGTCACTCGAGGCTGACGAGATGGATACACACTCCAATTCAGCTTCAATGTCCCCTAGCATGTTCATGAAATAATCCCATGATAAGATAGATGTCATATTTTATAAATATGTGGGTTGTTCTTATCCCCGCTTAATTATTTTCAAGGAAATAGGTGAGCCTGCGACTTGGCGACCTTGTGACTGGGTCGTGGGGTCGCTAGGTCATGTAAGTTTATATTTTCATACAAAGGTGACCTAGCAACTTGGCGACTCACAACTAGGTCATTGAGTCGCTGAGTCGCACTGGTCAAAATCTTTAATGGAAATGCGACCTGGAGACTTAGCGACTCACGACTGGGTCGCAAGGTCACGAGGTCGCTCCACTCTGAAAGTTTCCGAAAAATGACCTAGCAACCCTGCAACTTAGCGACCAAGGTCACCAGCTTACACGGTCGCGCTAGGGCTGGGCAGACGCGCTGTGGGGAAACGTTTTGGAAAACACACAAGGTGCCCAGAATATCATCGACCAAGTCACAGAGATCTTCATTGGATAGTGAGGCAGGGTCCCTGAAATAGGGAGCGGGTAGATAATTTTCTCAGAAAGACCCACAAGGATGTGAAAGGTAAGAATCCTGAAGGGTGGAAGGAAGGTTTGCAGAGGGATTGCTGGTTAGCTTGGTAAAAGGAAAACAAGGCTAAATAGTTTAGGGAAAGGGTGAGAAATAGTAACAATTATCTCAGAAAATAAACAGCAGGAGGATTAGGCAACTTACCCGAGAAAATAACACTCCAGCTGGCTTGTTAGAGGCATTTTCTTTCTCTGTCGCGCACATCAAATGCGACCTATACGACCCTTCTATATATAAATGGGTCGCACATGTGGGAAATTAATGAGGGTCGCAAGGTCGCAAATGAGTTGAGTTAATGAGATGTGTGACCTTGCGACCTAAGAGGTCGTGGGGTCGGAGGGTCGCGAGGTCACTGAAGTGTGATTTCAGACCGATGTGTGACCCAGCGACTTGGTGACCTGAAGGGGTGCAAGGTTGTTGATGTGTGACCTAGAAACTTAGCGACCTGAAGGGTTGCAAGGTCGCTGAGTCACAAATTAGGAGAGTTAATCATATTTGTGACTTAGCGACCTAAGGTTTTGAAAAGGTGAATTTAGGCCTGACTTCTTTTCATAAGTATTAGGGGCTCAAAAACTTAAGGAGAGCAAAATTTTGGAGGGTGTTGTAGCAGCTACAACAAATGGTGATTCGCTGGTAGGACCCAGGATCTCTGTTGGTTCTTCATCGGGTGGGGGGTGGGCTGAGCCTGCTGATCCTTCCATCTCGTGGGTCCCACTACCTTTGTCCTTGGACCTTGCATGTACACTCCACCTATTTGCATGTCCCAGGGTGCGAGCCTATCACAATTCAATTTAGGAGACTGGACAAAAAAGGTTGGAGTCACCTCAGAGATCTTCAGGATTCGGTATAATAATTTCATCCTCATTATGTCACTCCACTGCCAGCGAACCTAATGGTCCCAGCGGAGTCACTGTCTAGGAGTCACGGATGTTGCTTTGCTGCCAGCGAGCCTGCTCAGTACCCCTGCGGAGTTGTCGCATCACCTCTCTGCACAGGAAGCCTTTCTCAATCCTTTACCCTTATTCATGTGCTAGTTTGCACTTATTTAAAATGTTCTCGGGGCACTTATTTGACTGTGCTCAAGGCACTTATTTAATAGTGGTAATTTTTTCCTGGGGCAGATGAGGGATCCTGACTTATTTTTCTTACAAGAGAGGTTGCTCCTGGTCTATATGAGGACCTTTTCGGTTTTCCCGAATGTCCTTTTGTCTCCCATGGTTAGCTCTGCCCCTTTTCCATCTAGTGACCCATCACACCGAGACTTTATTTTGTATAGCAATCCCCTGGGCCAGTATGTTAGGCAAGCTACCTATGCTGGTTCTTGGGATTTAGCTATGTTTTCCCCACTAACTGCATATCACAGGCAAGCTTGTGTCCCTTTTGAGTTTCAGGGGCGCTTCTTCACTAGCATAGATTCTGGCACAACATTTCCAATTGAGTAACCTCTACATAATTCCTTCAAATTTGGGATGCTACAGGGGACAAGGCCAATGTGAGCCTGCTTGGAACAAGCGGTTTATTGAAAACAAAACAAAACTGAGAATAAAGGAAAAAATAATACAAAAGAGACGAAACAAAAGAAATGACAAAAGACATATGGTACAAGGCATGATGATGGCCCCCTTAAGGCTGTCAGGTGATATAGTGTTTAAGGTCGTGCCCGTTTACCGAGAGGACCTCAATTCTCCCCTCCAGGGTCTGTAGCCTGCAGGTGTGGGAGCCTATCTCTTCTTCAATCCGGTAGGGACTTGTCCACAGGGCCTGGATTTTGGAGTGTTTTCATTTATCCTCGTGAGATTTGTCCCACTTGAGGACCAGGTCACCTACTTCAAAATATTTGTTTCCGAAATAATTCTTGTGAAACCATCGTTTTATTCGACTTTGGTGGATGGAGAATTTTTCCCGGGTTTTCAGCCTTTCCTCCTCTAGCTTCAACAACGTGTCTATTCAGGCTTGCAAGGCAGGGAAAGGGGTGCCATGAGTCTATTGTGATAATTGAAGGGCTATAAGAGACAAGTTGGGAGGAAGAATAGCTTCTTTCTCGTACACAAGAAAAATGGGGAGGTCCCCAAAGATGGCTTAGGTGTGACCCGGTCAGCCCATAGGGCATTATGGAGAGCGTTATGCCAATTTCGTTGTTGGGACAGCAAAGTATTTTTTATGATGCGGATGAGGTTCTTATTAGTTGACTCGGCTAACCCATTTCCTTGGGGGTAATAATTCGTAGAATTTTTCAACACTATACCGTTTTATAGAGAAAAATCATATAATTTAAAAGATGAAAAATATGTTGCGTTATCAAAAACAAGGGATGTTGGAACACCAAACCTGATCATGATGCATTGGGTGATGAAGGCTATTACCTCTTGATCACTGACTTGACACAATGGTATCACTTCAACCCACCTTGTGAAGTAGTCTGTAGCAGTGAGGATGTATCTATGTTTCTTGAAAGAGTGTGGCAAGATTTCCCCAATCACGTCCAACCCCCACTACTGAAATGGTTCTTCCACTGTGACAGACTGTAATGGGGCAGAAGGCCATATTTCTCTATTTGCGAAATTTTAGCATTGTTGGCATTTTCAGACATAGGCGTGTGCATATTTGAACAGAGTAGGCCAATAGAAACTGGTACGCATGATCTTGTGAGCAGTGGTATCCCTCGCATGGTGTCCGCCTGTTGGGCCATCATGGAGTTCCACCAAAATTTTATGTGCTTCATCATACTCCAAACAGCGTAGCAGGACACCGTTGTGGTGCTTGCAAAAAAACTTACACTGCACCAGCTGGCATGATATAGCTTTCAATCTTAATGCACGTTTCTACTGAGTGGTTAAAGTGGGGCCCATGGTTCCGTGTTTCAGATATTGCTTGAGATCAACGTACCATGAGGAGGTATCCTGCCGAGATATGCTATCAGCTTGATACATGTCGATCTCATGTTCCCAACTCTCTTCTTCACTGTTTCGTGAGTCTGCTGCCTCCGCGGCCATCCGACATCATCCTTAGCCCTCTATAGTGTGTGCTGGATTGAATTCTAGGTCATATTCTTGAGCGCACATCATCTAGTTTCCTCACCTCTCACCTAGCTCTTGTTGTACAAAAAGTGAGTGAACAGCTGGGTGAGGCACAAAGAATGTGACATGATTCTTCAAAATATACGGCTTAAAGTGTTTAACTGCCTTTTATACTGCGTAAGATTGCTTGTCAATATCTGGATAATTCAACTCGGTGCCTTGTAACCTAGTGCTCATAAACAATATATACCGCTCATCGTTGTTGTCAACTTTTTGAGTGAGGACGACAGACAAAGATGAATCTGAGGCAAAGGTATACAAGATAAAGCCTTTGTTGAAATCCAGACTATGAAGAGCAGGTGCTTCCACAATGGCTCGTTTGATGTTATCAAACGCTTCTTTCTCAAGAGGATTCCATTTAAAGTTAGCGTTTTTCTTAATCATACCTTGCAATGGTTTCACAATTTGGGCGAAATCTAATATAAATTTTCAGACGAAGTTTATTTTTTCGAGGAACGATTGCATAGCTTTCTTACCACTTGGGGGTGGTATTTGAGCGATGCCTTTTGCACATTCTGGATCCACTACTATGTCGTCTCGATTTATTATGTGCCCCAACAAGTATCCTTCGGAGACGGCGAAAATGCTTTTCTTTGGGTTCAGTGAGATCCCGTATTTCCAACACCTTTCAAAGATCTGCTTGAGGTGGTGTAGGTGGTCAGATCTGCGTTTTTAGAACACGGTGACTTCATCAAGGTATAATATTACGCTTTTCCCAATGAGGCCTCTGAAGGCGATGTCCATGGCTCTTTGGAAGGTGGAACCGGCATTAATCAAGCCAAAGAGAATGTGTCTGAATGCGAATGTTCCCCATTTAGTTCTGAATATGGTTTTGAGCCAATCGGGTTCAGACACTAGTACTTGATTATAACCTGAAAACCCATCCAATAGCGAGAACATTTCTAACCCTGATACAGCTTGAAGGATTTGCTCCATAGGGGGCATCGGATAGTTTTCCTTGTTGGAGGCTCTGTTTAAATTCCGGAAGTCTACGCACAAAAGGATTTTACCAGATTTCTTGCGAACAGGGACCAAGTTTGACACCCAAGTTGAATGTCAAACTTTGAAAATTATCCATGCATCCAAGAGTTTCTTTAGTTCCTTTTAGATCATTGGTTCTAAGGCGGGGTGTACTTTTCATAGTTTCTGTTGGAAAGGCTTCACTCCTTCCTTCATGGGTATAACATGCTAGATGATCTGTGTATCATATGTCCAGGAAAAAACATCTCAGTATTTCTTAAATAACTCGGTGAACGCTTGCCTCTCCTGAGGGGTGCATTCATTACCCAGATTGATGAACTTGGGATCCTTGTCTGTCCCAAGATATATTTTCCGGTGCGCTAACGTGGAACTTTTAACCTTCTTGTTTGGGGGCCCTCAGAAATGGTTATGTAGGTCGAACAACCTTTAGAGTGACACGATCCCTTTGGGTATGGGATTCTCTTTCCTATCTCGTAGTTCCTCTTGCAAGGCCCGATCATGATCCTCTTCTTCTATAACTGTGTCTTTGAATACGTTCGTATTGAGCATGAAATCCAGTACCTGTTGTTCATCATTGAAAATGCACAAATTAGTAACATTATCTGGTACGGATGGTTTCTAAATAGCTTCAATATAAAATCCATATCTAATTGGGGTGAACCTAGCGGCAGCATTGGCGAGTGTATCGACTTCTGCATTATGCATTCTAGGTACGTATTTAATATCGAAAGCATCAAAAGCAGAAATTAAACGCCATACCTCTTGCTGGTAACCTTTCAGATATGGAAACAATAAATGGATGGTGTTATGTACCTGATGAGTGACAATCTCAGAATCGCCAATTACCTTTAAACAACGAACTTTTAGATCTATGGCATTTTTTAGTCTGAGCAGAAATGCCTCATACTCAGTTGTATTATTCGTGCACTGGAACTCTAACTGGCAGGAAATTAGAAACTTGTTCTTCTGAGGTTCCAGCAAGATACAGCCTGCGCCAGCCCCGACTTGGGTTTTGGAACCATCATAGTACAAGGTCCATATTTCATCTTCTGATTTGGAAAGGTTGTCCGAGCACATTGGGGACGTACTCGGGGCAGCAGTTTCTAATGGGTACTTAGTTGAGGCAGAGGAGTTTTCAGTGACCAGAAGTAGCTCAGAATGGATGTTTTGAGTGACCAAATATTGGGGAGTTTGATAGCACCCAAAAATGGATTCTAAGAAACACATACCAAGCTATTCTTTTGTGAAACTGACTGGTTCGTTAGTTGCATCCAGGTCGATCACAGTATATTTCATGTACGGCTCACTTTCGACCTGGTTTTGGTTATTCCTGCCCTTGTACGGGAGCCAAAGGTGGGACCAATTAGTGGCAAAGTATCCCTGCAGCTTGTTGGACCAATCTCTGCTAACCAGAAGGCCATAGGCCTCGGGGATATCCATGATTACTATGTCGATGCACTGATGTACTCTAGAATCGGAGGATAGGCGGATGATGACATTTTTTAATTCGCCTACTGTAGGGACTTGAGATCTGTCGAGTTGGATGATCCTGGCATCAATTTTCTCAGGGCAGGTGTTTAACTTCTTGCATACTGATAAGGGCATAGCATTCGTGGATGCACCAGAATCGACGAGGAAATTATGGACATTGAAGTTAAATATCTCGAAGGAGAGGAGGAAAGGTGGTGTGGATCCCCTGGCGTTGGCGTTTGTGGCAGTTACGATGGATTGGGGACTAGCAGTAGTTTGGGCAGATGTGGTGCTCACGGGTTTGGTTGCCAGCAGATTGGAAAAGGCCTTTAGGATAAGATCTCACTGGTTAGCAATTCGAGCAAGCTCGTAGAGAGAAATATTGGCCCGGGTCTTCTTCATATCCTCGATAATGTTATACACAGACTCTGTGTGTGAGGCAGGTTCGGTGGTGTTTTTAGGGGAAACTGATGAAGCTTTAGCCTTGGGGCCTTCTCAGAGATTAGTTGGACTAAATTTTTTAGGAGTCTTGCTTTGATTTTCTGCATTTGGTGGCAGAATTTTCCTTAAGAAAGCTTTTCTTTCTTCTTCGAAGGACTGTTCAAGAACCGGGCCTTTGCTCCTCAAGCCATAGTTTCGAGGGGGTTTAGACTTAGGGTCGTCAGCCAAGTTTATCCCAGTTATAGAAAAGGGAGACTCCCCGTGGATGACCTCAAAAGCAAGGATAGTGGATCCCACATCTTCATCCGGGGGGGAGGCCTCCTCGTTGTCTGAGATGGTCTCCTATTCTCGATCTCCAGGGGTTTGGTCTTCTAGAAGTTGATTCACTACAGCGGTCATGCTATTAATCCACTGGGGGCAATTTTTCTCTGAGTGAGAGGCTTGATGGAAAGAACAAAAATTGTCCTTACCGATTTCTTCAATGTTGAGACTAGCACTGGAGTTTGACGGGGGCCGGTTCACAACGGGAATATTATTTCTGAAGAAAGGTTTCTACGTTTTAGTAGCTGGGACAGAATCATTTTTCTTCTTCTTCAGATCGGAGACTTCGTTGGTGAGTAACTTGAGGGATTTTGTGATACTTTCAAAATAAAAGGGGTCCTTATCTTTGTCTCCGAATTTATGATTTGAGGTTTGGGCTCTCTTCGTGGGTGGCTTTGGGTCATCTCATGCTTCATGGTCGATGGCTCCTATGGATAGCATATCTCTTTCAACAGCTAGGGCGGTGGTGTAATTTTCCGCCAAGGTAGCTCTAGCTCCGCGCTTCACGAATACAGCAATATCCCGAGGGAGAGCCCGAGTGTAGTAGTCGACAAAGATGGAATCGTCTAAGGCCATATTCGGCGGGAATTTGTTTAAGATCGTAGCAAAGCATTGATTTAAATCTTTGAATTTATCTTTTTTCTAACACTTCAAAGTACTAAGTTCTATGAGGAGCATGGAAGGATTTTTGTCTTCCGAAAAATTTTGAAGGAAAATACCACGTAACTGCTCTCAGGAAGAGTTGGAAGCAACAGGGAGGGATCGGTACCAAGTGGCAGCTTTATTCTCTAAATTATGGGGAAAAATATGGCATGCTACATCATCAAATTGTACACTCATCATTTTTAAGGCCAAGTAAAAGTTTCTTATGTGATCTTTGGCCAGCGTACCCTTTTTGGGGTCGAACTTGGGTAGTTGCTTCTCCGTATGTCGGGGCATGTCATGGAGGGGGCCATGGAGGGATAAAGGAGACTATGCCATCCAAGCCAGAGGTTGCACACACCTAGCCTGCTGGTGGCACGGTATGTAAACACACCCTATTTCACTTTCAGACTCGCTCCCTATGCCTGACCCGGATGCTTCGCCTTCATGATGGGACTGCATGTCCTGATTCCTCCCTCGGTTCCCTACATCTCTGATATTCTCTAGTTATAAAGGAATGAAATCTATTCTAGTTTCTATGGTGATGGCGATGGTCGAGATTCCAGCCTTGTCCACGGCCCCTGTTCCCTTGGCCTCTGTTCCCCCGGCCCCTCCCAGCTACTCTCCCGAGTGGTTTGTTTGGTTGAGTGTTATCATTTAGTGTTTGGTTCAGTTTAGAACCGGCGTTGGGTTGCGGTTTGGTGATTTCGGGGCCACCCTCTTCAGCCCCCCGAGGGCTGTCCGAGGGTTCGTCAGAATTTTGCTCAACTGTGTCTACATAATCTTCGATCATAAGACCCACAAGCTAAGGTAGGGAGTTGACAAGGGTTCCTTGGTGAGTGTGGTTAGCTGTGGGAGTTCTAGGATTGGCCAAGGAACTAGTGACTGGGGCTTGTTGTAAACCCTTGAAAAGGTTGCGGGTGATAGGGCAAAGGGCCCTTAGCTAATCTAAAGTGACCTGATAGTAAGGGGCTTCCTCCTCCTGGGAATTTTCTAAGGGTGGAGGACCGGTATTTTCAACATGATCTCCCCTTGGGGAGTTTGTAACGGAATGTTACTTGCGTGCTGGGAGCCTGCCATTTAGGCCCTCCTTCTAGTGCCAAATCTGTTACCACGAAAATATGTTTGGCCAATAGTAAGGGATCTCCTTGGTGTAAAGTCCCAATTAGACTCTAGACCATTTGTGATAGGGATCCCATCCGAGGTGTGGATCTGGCTACCACTGAATATTCCTTTTCTTGAACACGAACGAGCTCTATAGACCTATGAACGCACGTCTATCCAGATGGTACAATGAAAATGGTTGATGAGTCTCAAAAAACATAAAACACTATGAATAGAAAGATGAGTTTTTAAAAAGCATGCAGCCAAGGAAGCACTGTTAGCAGCATATCATCAGGGGTCATTCTTGTAAAAAGTTGTTCAAACCATATAAGAAACAATTCTTTATGGTTAGAGCGCCCTTCACTTCCTTAAGTGGTTTCCAAAGATGAGATAAATGTTAGTAACAGAGTTGTTTAACATTTCCTACATAAACAAATTAACATCATTAATAACATTTAGTGAGTTGAATGTATAAATGATATAGGAAGAAAACGTAGATGATTTAATCAGCAAGATATCAGATACATAAGACAAAATGTTCACAATGTTAACACATTAACTCCCATCAGATCCAAGAGTGGAATCAAAACAAGTGCTTGTATTCATTCATAAAGAGTGCATTCAATGCTATACAATTCTTTGCTCCTTTGGAGTCCCAAAAAATATCCTTTCCAATTCCCTTAAGGGAGTATTTATAAACAAAATTAACCCTTGGGTATCCCTGACTTTCTGCCTTCCTCACCGTTGGCCTACTTTGCGACTTGAGGGAATTTGCGACTTGAGACCTCGGCTGTGGCTCCAACCTGCAACCCTTAAGCTGTTGTGACCAGCGACCCTCTCTACTTGCTATTATATGTAACCTGATCATGGAAGTAGTTGGGTGATTGCGAGGCTCGAGACATCTATCTGCTGCTGCTCTTTGAGGTAGGTTTTCCAAGCCCGATAATCTGCAACTACTGGGGAGACCTGAGGCGTATCTTCTCTCAACCTGTGAAGACATTCGAGAGCATTTGGAATCAAATTTTCCCTCTTGAATGTGATCTGATTCGATAAGGAGGCCAGTTTAGTGTATATCTGGACCAGTGTCATAATGAATTGAACCATGTTTTCTCTCGACGCTGGCAGGTCTTGCGAGGTGGTTGCTTGCCTCATGGGCTGTAAAAAATTTTGGATATATTTGGAGACTTATTCCCATGTTTTCTCCTTTGAGTGCACCTAGAGAAGGGATGTGGTGTACCTCGGCCATTGAGTCGATGCCGCTAATCAAATGTTCATATACAGACATTGCTTTCTCCAGATCCTTGATGAGCTTTTCCTTGGATTGCACCTTTATCCAGATTTGAACTTTGTCATCCTGAGTGGCAATCCAATATTTTCTGGGAAACGTGGCTGGGGCTTGTGGATACGTGTTAGACCACTCCAATATATTGTCCAATGCAGTAGAGGCTTCTTTTAGCTGTGTGCTTCTCCTTTTAGATTCGGCTTGTGCCTTCAGTAGAGGCACTACCATTTGTTTTATGGTAAACATTTCTTCATAGACCTGTTTCAAGGAGGCCTCCAAAGTGACTAGCTCTCCCTGTATGGTGAGTGATATTTCATTAGCAGGGGTATCCCTAGTTTGAAATTTTCTGACCTCTTCTTGCTCTGCTTTGGCCATCTTGAGTTCGGAGGTCTGTAGTCTGTTATGTAAGGACAGAATTTCTCTGCTCATCCTCCTCACGTTCTCCTCTGTAGCTGCCACAAAAGAGGTACCGGCTGAGGCAATCATGATCGGATTAGTCCTGGTGTCCAAGACTATATCTTTTCTTGTAGTGACTGCAAGGGGCGCCGCAGGGTCTCTTGCTAAATATCTCCTCTTTTCCTACCTAATCTTGTGTGTGAATTGATCGTAGGTGAGTCTGGTGAGATCGAGAACTCCCTCATCTAGAACTTTGGAGGTACCCAGTTTGGAGAGGGTGAAATGGACAGGAGTTGTCAAAGGTATCTCGACGAGCAACAACTTTGTTTGTCCCCCTGCTTCTGAGAACGGAGTCCTACTTCCTTCGACTTCTGCTTTGTCCTGTTCTTCCTTCAGCGAGCGCTCTACTCCTGCTTTGTCCTATTTTTCCTTTAGCGAGAGCTCAGCTTCTTCCTTGTCCTGTTCTTCCTTTAGCTGGTGTTCGGCCTTCGCCTTATCCTGCTTTAACTTCAACTGGCGCTTAGCTTCTATATTTTCTTCCTCCTCTTTCTTATTTCTGCGGTTTTCTTCTGCCAGCTTCTTCCTCTGCTCTTCTTTCAATTGTTTCTTTCTCTTGTCTTCTTCTTCCTTTGCCTTTTCCTTGGCTTCTTGTTGAGCTTCAGCCTCTTTTCCATTTTTCTAGGAGGAGGGGTTAAGATTTGTACTGGTCCTAGGCTTCTTGGCCTTTGATGATGATGCTCCTCCTAGCATATGGATTCTTTCTTCTAGATTTTGATCATCCTGGCTAGTTGATTCTTCTGGGGTGGCCTCTCTGTCCTTGTTATACCAGTTCCTGATTTTTTCTTCAACGGGGAACTTGGTATGCTGGTAACTCCATTTGAATTTTTCCCACTTACAGTGGGCTGGGATGATTCTCTCAAGATCATATGTTCGGTGTGCTAAAGGGGGTAAACAAAATCCTCTGATTTGTTCAGCCTCTGCCTCTACTTCCCTGAAATCTTTCACCGTGTATGCACCGATAGTGAGAGGTAGAGTGGGCCATGGCTTCTTCTTACCCTTAGTTAGAACTTTTGAAAATCCCCCTGACATTTGGTAGCATACTTCTTGGAGGACGAGCTTTTCAGTGACGAACTGGGGTAGCGCAGGAGGATCCTTGAGCGACCCGGAAATATAGATGAAAACACCCTCCGCATTAAGGAACCAGTGGGCTACTTGGGTTATCATCTCCATGGCACACCAGGACATACATGGGGCGTCTCTTCCAAATGGTTTCCTGTAGAGGGTGGGGATGAAGCTACATGCAATCGACTCTATGTCTTGCTTGTACCTCGAATCCCAAAACACCATTAGATATTTGTGAATCGGACCACCATGCTCTGGGTCCCAGCTGTGTAACCACCTCTCAAAATGGGACTTTTCACACACCACATCCAGGAGATAGGATCCCATATAAAATTCTGACGCATACCCTTCATCCAATGCTAGTGTCGCAGATATGTTCGACCTGAGGGCCACCACTATCATGTTGGCCTAGTTGAAGTGGGTACCGTACACGATGATAATGTACATCAGAGAAACCTAGGTGCCGTTAAAAAAGGTTGCATCTGGATGATCGTAAATCCTGCATAACATTACAACTACTAATTTATAGGCCTTATTGAGCCTTGCTGTCTGATATTCTTGGTCCTTCTTGACCCGGAACTTCTCTGGATCCTCCGACCACCCTCTCAAAGTTTCAGGTACGAGGACTGCGTGAGTAACAGCCCACTCCTCACTGAAGGTCTACTATCGAGGAGGCAATGTGTAATATATTTCTGCATCTTGTCCTTTTAGATTTTCAAATGTCTTTCTGTTGTGATCTCGAATAACCCAGATCTTTGGGTCAACCCTTTGCAATATCCATTCGATCAGTTCTGCACATGGGAATATAGGCGGGTGGGCTCCCGCGTAGTGCAACTTGGATCGTTTAACCTAAATATATACCTATCGATCTAGTAAGTCCTCCAGAAATTTGGTCTGCATAAACTCTTTATAAATGTGGTACCAGCTCATGATGTCCCCTTTACCAAAAATGCAGCTTGTGTCTCCATAGATGGGGGGAAACGGAATAGGTCTTTCCTCCTTCGAGATCTCTATCTCAGGACTTTTTTTCCTCTTGTGAATTTCCGGAGGCCCCATGTCACTCGAGGCTGATGATATGGATACAAACTCCATTTCGGCTTCAATGTCCCCTAGCATCTTCATGAAATAATCCCACGATAAAATAGATTTCACAATTTATAAATATGTGGGTTGTTCTTATTCTTGCTTAAATATTTTCAAGGAAATGGGTGAGCCTGTGACCTGGCGACCTTGTGACTTGGTCGCGGGGTCACTAGGTCACGTGAGTTTAGATTTTCATACAAAGGTGACCTAGCAACTTGGCGACTCGTGACTAGGTCGCTGAGTCGCTGAGTCGCACTGGTCAAAATCTGCTTGGAAGTGCGACCTGGTGACTTAGTGACTCGTGACTGGGTCACAAGGTCACTCAGTCGCGAGGTCGCTCCACTCTAAAAGTTTCTGAAAAAGTGACCTGGCGACCCTGCGACTTAGTGACCAAGGTCACCAGGTTGCAGGGTCGCAGAGTCGCGGGGTCGCGCTAGGGCTGAGCAGATGCGCGATGGGGAAAAGTTTTGGAAAACACATAAGGCGCCCAGAAGATTGCCGACCAAGTCATAGAGATCTTCATTTCATAGTGAGGAAGGGTCCCTGAAAGGGGGAGGGGGTAGATAAGTTTCTCAGAAAGACCCACAAGGATGTGAAAGGTAAGAATCCTGAAGGGGGGAAGGCAAGTTTGCAGAGGGATTGCCAATTAGCTTCGTCAAAGGCAAACAGGGTTAAATAGTTTAGGGCAAGGGTAAGAAATAGTAACAATTATCTCAGAAAAGAAACATTAGGAGGATTAGGAAACTTACCCAGGAAAATTGTGCTCCAGCTCGCTTGTCAAAGGCGTTTTCTTTCTTTGTCGCACAGGTCAAATGCGACCTATGCGACCCTTCTATATATAAGGGGGTCGCACGTGTGGGAAATTAATGAGGGTTGCAAGGTCCCAAATGAGTTGAGTTAATGAGATGTGTGACCTTGTGACTCTGCGACCTTGCAACCTAAGGGGTCATGGGGTCACAGGGTCGCGAGCTCGCTAATGTGTGATTTCGGACCGATGAGCGACCCAGCGATTTGGCGACCTGAAGGGTCGCAAGGTCGCTAAGTCACAAATTAGGAGAGTTAACCATATTTGCGACTTAGCGACCTGAGGTTTTGAAAAGGTGAATTTAGGCCTGACTTCTCATTTCACAAGTATTACGGGCTCAAAAATTTAAGGAGAGCAAAATTTTGGAGGGTGTTGTTGCAGCTACAACAGATTCTATGTTTACCTTCTTCGTATTTAGTGGATTTTTTATGTCTGGTAACTCTGGCTCAGGTCCAGTTACTTAGTTGTATCCTTCTGACTCTACTATGTCAATGTTACGAGGATCTTCTTCTTCATCTGCAGTAAGGTTATAGAACTCCAGTGCATTTTCTATCCACGCAACCTAATCAGGTTGTTTCCATGCCAATGAGGTGACATTTTGAAATATCTTCTTCTTAACTGTCCGAAGGGCCAAATCTATGTATTAGAAATTTCCCAAAGCTAAATGTTAATATGAATCCATCAACCATGTCTACCCAATTCTCGGTGCCATGTCAAAGATTTTTTTCTAAGTACCAGTTCTTAGGGTTCGTCTCTAATGTATGAATGAATCCATGTACCCATTCTTGGTATGGAATCTCCTTCCATGTTATAGTGCATAGTTAGATCTGCTTTCTAGGACTAGTTTGACCATCATATTTTATCTCCATTTCCTTTTCTATCTGTCCAAACCTTATCTAGATCAATCTTCGACATTCCTGCCAATATTCTATATTCTTTTTGTGTGCATTGCACCATTTGGTTGGGGTATATTTTAGGGCCATATACAAGGATAACAACCTTTTAATTCATTAATAAAAGTATTCACATCACCTAAGCCATCATAAGAAGGAATGCTACATAGCTCAGACATCATACAACAAACTGATTTGGTAATTCTCAAGCATCGCCTTGTAGATATTTCATGCATCCTATTCTGCTAGTTTTCCAACTCTTCTTATAATTCTAAGGTGCAAGAACTATCATGCTCCCAAATCAAATTTCCTTCTGCAATAGGGTTAACCCAATCTTGTTCCTTCACTGTCATTTGATATATGTTTTCTATGTTAGCTGTGCAGTATTCTTCTTTGACTGGTTTTGTGTATCTTACACCTTCTGATGGATCCAAGGGAAAAATTACCCTCATATTATTTCCTTAAATATCGTATGTCTATTATTTAGGTTAATTATGTCCATATTATCAAATTCCCAGTCGATTCAAAGTCATGCAGGATAAGGGTTACTATCATTGATGATCTCTATTATACTTCAAAATCAGCATTAGTGCAAACTCCTTCAATATCCACTGTGACACCTGGTAGTCGTCCCTTGGGGAAGAAATTTTTCTCATTTTCCATCCTTAACTGAATAAGTGACCAATGCAGCTTCGAATTACTTATTAATTCCAATGTCTTCTTCGTCAAGACATTAGCATCTTATCCCAGATCTGGAATAACTTAATCCATCTCATATTCTCCTATCGACACACTAAGCCTCATTTCTCTTCCAGTTTGCTTCTATCGATGCAAATTATTGACTGCGTGTATCTCACTTTGCAGTGTTTCTTTGAATTCATAGGAATATATCAACTCCTGCAAACCTTCTACAACATTTTGATCCCTCAACAATTTCATAAAAGTATGTAGAAAATACTTTAAAATACTTACTTGATTATATGTATCCTGGTCTCGCATTAGAGCTCGGTCTTGTGTCGTAGTTTTGTCTTGTGTCGGAGCTCAGTCTGATTTTAGAGCTTGGTCTTGCATCAGAGCTCAATCTTTCATCAAAGCTGATGACATGTCATAGTTACTTCTCTGATTGGGCCTTGGTTGTGCATTAGAGGTCGAAGCTCCAACATCCATAAAACTTCACTTTACTTCCAAAAATACTTCTTTTTCTTTCTGAATATAAAAAATCGGATTTTTCTCAGCAGTATTTTTGACCCATGCACTTTTAGATTATTTATTATCACTATCGGTTGTAGCTCCACTTCTAGTGACAATACTAACTCGAGGTTCATTAGTCCTCCTTTCAGCAGTCATCATTTGAATGTTTTGTGTAGGCTACTGGTTCCTATTTTCTTGCATATTCACCATAAGTATATGACATTATTCAATTACATGATTAAAGGATTTATAATACTTACATGTCATTACGGGTTCTGGTAGTCTTTTGAAAAATTACCTAGCCAACCGCAGTTATAGCAAATTTTCTGTCCACGTTCTCAACCAGCTCCACCACCTCGACCTCTTCCTTGGTAACCTCCTCGAACACTGTGTTTTCCATTGTCTTCATGTGTGTTTTCTTCTTCTTGAATTATATAGATGTGAGCACTGCACTCCATCATTAGGTCATTAGCCCAAAAATTATTCTCATCGTGTCCTACTAATTTACAAAATTTGCATTATATATTCCTCGAACTCCGTACATATTTATGTAACAAGTAACCAGCTTCTAAATGATGTTGGCCTCTAGCCTTACATATTTCACGCCACATGCTATATCCTGCATTCAAGGGATTCATTGCCCCACCATGTAGTCCCTAAATATAGGGTGTCATTCCTTAGAATGGCCCTCTGATCTGCACTTCGTAAACCACACTTCTTCTCTAACTTCATTGATTTTATTGATGTCTTGTATCTGTAGGGTTAGGTTCACGAGTTGATCCTAAATTTGTTGCATGCCTGCATTATTATCTCTTATAGTTGAAGCTTCCAATTTCATCACAATTTCTAGAGCTTCAACTCGAGTTCCTATCTTTTGTTGCATCAATGGAAATCTGATATGCGGTATCAACACAACTATAATCCATTCTTGATTTTTTTGCAGAGCTATGTCAAAGCTTACCTGATCCAATAACAACTTATATATCTAATCAAACTCCCAAACATACTCATTAGGTTTATGTTTGATCTGTTTCAACTCAGTGATATAATTCAACTTATACTTCGGCTTCTTGAACTCTCTTACCAGTGTTGTTTTAATATCTTCAAATGTTCTGTTGTGTTTATTTGAATACTTCATATACTACGTCAAGGATCTATCTTGCAGTGTCATAATGAGTTGTGCTTTCTTTATATTCTCATCATTGATCTACTTCGTTGTCCATACTACGTGGCATAAAAGCCAAAATTGTTTTGAATCCTCCAATCCAGTTCCTTTAAAAATGAGTAGCTTAATATCGTCAACCTTACCTCTTCTTGGGGGGAGGAGGGAGGGAGGGAGGGGGATAGGGGCAGTAGGGGGATTGGGAAAACCACAAACACCCTGGCTATTGCTGGATTCTAGCTTCTGCGAGCTCTCAAGCTAGGTTGGGAAATACTGTGAAGATGCCTGGGGGTTATTAGGGTGGCTTTCTTCTCTTTCACTTATAGATTCGCTAAAAATAGGACTATAATCAGTCTCTACAAATTTCTTCGGGTCTTTTCCATGAAATATATTTTTGGTATCTACTCTATATCTCTTTCCACTTCGTGTTGTGCCGATCTCTTTCTCATATTTACTTTCTCTTCTTCCAAACATAAGTAAAATTGCAATCTTATTGCATCTGTAACACTCCCTTTTCACACAGAAGCATATTAATCCAAATTTTTGAAGATTTTAAATACTTACCTCACGGTCCTTTGAATAAATGTCATTCTTCTTCACTGTCGGACATAGTCGAGTCTACTGTGAACTTAGTAATGAATCCTCCCAATATGCTATCAATATATAAATCAATTGCCCTTGAAATCCTATTGTCAGTTCTCTTGAGTCGTTGTATTAGTTCAGGATTCCACACAGTACGTTATCAACTCTTAAAACATTTTTTCCTTTCGGTTAAACTTGATATCCACTCATACAACTTAATGGGAAAAGAAGTGAAGAAAACCTTGTATTGATCTATAAAGATATGCTTCTGTAATCACACTTCGAATGTTACATGAGGTTTTTTGTTTTATTGATCCGCAAATTACCACTCTTTTATGTCTATGTAGTCTTGAATGTATTTCTTTGATGGGTACCACATCCACATATCCCATCATGACCTACAAGAAGATCACATTTTCACTTGAAGTGACTATGGGTGGATGTGTAGCCAGGTTTTTGCAGCCTTGAGGGACTGGTATATGTGGTATTATTATACTATCTTATACTTACAACTTATAAATCACCTTGCCACATTCAATTAATCACAAAAACATGCCATATAACCCATAAACCATTACTGCGTTGAATTAAAACGCAAGTGTAATACTTATATTCTATAATAGATAATAATAAAATGCATGTATAAATAATATAAGAACACCATAATATCGTCTTCTAAGAAAACCAATGCTCGACCCATGCACTAAGCTACATGTTGTCTGTGCACTTAGCTACAGACTCTCCTCTAGGCCTCTGCGCACTCAGCTGCAGAGCCTTTCCTTCGCTACAAAATACAGATCAAAATGATTCACCCATAACTCTATATTTATCTCCAAAAACATATAATTTCAACCCTATATGTACTATTACATCATAGGATTACATCGTCAAAAGTACCATGGTCCAAATACCATGAACTCCCTAAAAACAGAAACTATGGCCCAAAACCCATTGACTCTTTACACAATCATGCACTTTTACAAAAGGAGGGGCTTCAAATCATCTCAAAGCCCTTACGACACCGCGAGTCCATTTACTTCTTTAAATTGGGATCCACTACACACTCCACTCCACAAAATGCAGAGTCTTTTCCAAAATTTAGGCCAAGTTGGGTTGCGCCCAACATCTGCTAAAGTGGAATTTATTTCATTTAATTTTTTTCTTTTGTACTTTTCCACATGTCCTTGCTATCCTGTGATACCTAATTTTCCATTTATTTCCTTTTTCCTCTTTCCAATGCCAATGCCAATTTCCATAGTAAATAAATAAATAATTAACAACAAGTGGATCCCAGTATTATTATTTTACCTCATTCAGCTTGGAATACATTTACCATGACCTTGGTTTGATTTTTTCCTTTATAATGTCTATATGTTATTTATTTACATGGAAGTTCAACCCAGAGTTGTTACAACCTCGAGATTATGCTTTAGTTTGGGATCTGTTATGATATCATGGATGAGAAAGAAGCAGAGATCAATTGCACTTAGCACTGCTGAAGTAGAGTAAATCATATAAAATGAGGCTTTTATAGAAGAAATATGGCTTTGGAATTTGTTTACAGGATTGTTTGACCAAGATTTGGAACTGATGGTGATTTATTGCGATAATCAAATTTGTGTGAAGATTTCAAAAAATATCGTGTTCCATGACTGGTCGAAGCACAGTGAGATCAAGTAAAACTACATATGTGACATGGTACAAAATAGAGAAATAAGGCTCGAGTACATATCTACCGATGAGCAAAAAAATTATCTTATAATGAATTCATTGTCAAGAGTTAAGCTCATGTACTTCAGAGACAAGTTTCAACTTGTGGAGATTACCCCTCTCATTGAGAGAGAGTGTTGATATGTCTACAACATGAGTGGAAATTTTCCCAAAAGGGAGAACAGGTTCATGAGAATAGGGAATGTTGATTGAGTGTCCCTTGGAGGAGGACCGTGATCGCACACCAAGAATGGTGGAGTGAGGTCCTAGACCTTGATCACACACAAAGAAGGGTCGAGTGAGGTCTTGAACGCTTATCACACACCAAATAGGGTGAAGTGAGGTGATTTTTAGCATCTAGACCTAATCACCAACTAGGAAGGGATTGAGTGAGGTCTTGGCCCAAAGTACTCACTAGGAAGAGTGACTGAGTGCTTGCTAGTTTAGGATCTCAACATTTTGGCCTAGGTGGAGGCCATGCAATTCAAGGACTAATAACTCTGGATGAGTGGGTCTTGATATGTTGATGACATTACCATGGGTTTGGTATCACCCCATATATGGCCACTAGCAGATGTTGATAATAGATGATGATGTTGGTAATGATGGATAACCTTTTTCTTTAGAGAAGTTTGTTCAATTTGAGAAAACCTATGACAATGATTATGGACACCTCCCTAGTTAATAGAGAGTGTTAAACTTGTAACTATGGTCGTTCTTCATAATTTACACCTGGTCACTTGATGTAATTGTATTTATAATTGTAAATCATATTTACAAACGCTTGAGTCAAAATAAAATTGATTTTGAGTCAAAGTCCCATTGCGACTTTTTAAAGATGAAAATTTGAATTTTTAAAATGTAAATTTTGGCTCCAAAAGTGATAAGTCGACTTCCCTCCAAGTCAATTCATCATTGGCCAGGAGACACATCCATTCACCCAAGAGAGACTACTATATAAAGGCAGCTCAACCTCCTCCATTTTGGCATTCACATTCTCATACACAAGACAGTTTATGGGAAAGAAAGTGAATGAAAAACAGGATGAAGTAGAACGAAGGAGGAGGCATAAATATATATTTTATCTCACTTTCAAATCACATGTGTGGGAGAGCCTCTCTCTCTCTCTGTGGTTCACATTTTTTGGGGGAAAATATTGCAGGGAGATGAAATTTCTTGGTTACTAGGGAAACTATTGTTGGGCTGAAATTTTTCGGGAAACTGGTTATTGCAAGGATGAATATATGGGGTAGACAAGAAGAGTGAAGTGTAGGATCAAATTGGGCGACTTGAATTGGAGGAGAAGGTTGGGTTTGACCATAGGTCTAGGTGTGTCTCCCATTGAATAAGAAGAATTTATATATTGAAAGAGGTTGCTGGGTTTTTCCCCTTTCTGGTTTGTCCCATTGTAAATTTTGTATTATTTTGTGTGTCATGATCTCTATTGTTCCAATGGTTTAATTTCTAAAGTATAATTTCTAAATTATATATTGTAATAAGTTAAATTAATATCTACATCAATAGTAATTATCAAAATTTAGAAATATTGTGCTAACATTAATTGCATTAAGAAAATCAAAAAAAGCTAGTTTGAATCTTCCACTGTCAGCTCCTTATTTTCCTTCTTTAATGGGATTTTCATCCTAATTGCTTCATCCAAAATACCATTGGTTTGAGTTATTACTCTCAAAGGTGAAGTTTCTTGATTTTGGAAGATTTTGGCATTCCTTGCTAGCCAAATTTTCCAATTTATATATTCAGGAAGGGAGGTCCAAGTCCAATCTAGGAGTGATTTTCTTTGTAAGTATTATATAACTTCCCCCCAGTATAAATACATATACTTAACAGTTTTAAGTCAGGTCATACTCGGGTTCAAGTTTCCAATTGCTATCTATCATACTATTTTTTCAAAGGTGCATTCCATGAATAAGTGCCAGACGGATTCTTCTTGGGTGAGGAAAATTGACCAGCTTGTGGGCTCTGGGAAGCCCTTTTTTTAGGTTTTATACCATTAACATGTTTCCATGGAACAAGATAAAGGAGAAGTAGTTGAATTTTATAATATCCTGTCTACTCCAAATCACTTTCCAAATTTGAGACTTCAGGGAGAGTTGAATTTGCAGTTGTTGATAACATTTTTTTAACGATTAGAAACCTTTAAGGCCCCATCCCCTTTCATCTGGGGGTGGGGGGGGGAGGTTTCCTTATAATTCATTTTATTTCATCACAATATCTCTATATATTAGGGTTTAGATCTAGAAACACCCATCCTTCCATTTTGTTTTTTTTCCACCTACTAATGTCAGAGAACTTGGTTATTCCATTATGTTCCATATAGGCTCTAACCTCTAAGAGTTCCCTACTCTCTTTTCATGGGGTACAATTCATTATTTTGTCTTCCCAAATTCTAATTATTTTCCCATTTCCTACAACCCAAAACAATTGATCAACGAATAGGGGAATCACTCTTAAATAGAAAGCCCATGTTGTTGTTCTAAAAATTTTCCTTATAGGTAGGGCCAAACTTCGTTTTCTTGTTCCTTGAAGGAATTTATTATATATAACTTATTTCCACCATGCCACTTTATATGAGATTAGTCTCCATGCCAATTTTTCTCCTACACAAGATTGATTTTCTACATATTATTCAGGCCCCATCTATCCATCAGAGAAGTAAATGTTTTCTAGTTTATCATATGATAATAGTGCTCATTATTCTTACCTCCTTTCCAATGAATTTTCCTCATACTCCCTTCGATTTCCTTTGTTATGCTAGTTGGGGCCAATTGTATGGATAATTTGATGGTTGGAATTTCTGCCAAGACTAATTGTAGTAGAATATTCTTTCCTGCCAAATTGAGCCATCTCACTCCCAAACTATGTATATTTTTTTAATTTTTTTCTTATAACAACATCTAGTTTTACCCTTTAGCCTCTTTCCTTATGATGGGGATTCCAAAGTAATTAAAGGATGACCAAACATGACTTATTGGTATTCCTAGAGATTTTTTTATTCTCGTTGCCTTCACTTGACTAATGTTCCATTCTTTAATATTACATTTTCATTACTGATTTTTCTTCCGGACGCCCTACTTAGTTTTTGTAAAATAATGTTGAATCTTTGGGAAATTATTGTCAAGGTTTCTGCTGTTAGAATCGTGTCATATCCAAAATGAGTGATTCATTAGTATTACTCCTATGTCTATTCATAGCCCAGGGATTAGTCATGTCTTCCTTTCTAACTCTAGTTGTCTATTCAGTGAGTTTTCCAATAGAGCATAAATAATTGGAGATAGAGGACACCCTTGTCTTAGACCTCTTGTCGTTTGGAAAATTCAACTCAGTATTTCATTTATCAATGGAGTTTTCTAAGGGTTCCCTATACATGCCTTTTTCCAATTTATGATGGGGGTTAAGAATCCTTGTCTTTCCAAGATTTTGTATAAAAATTCATGCCTAACTTTGTCGAACGCATTAGCCATATCAAGATTGATTATCATTCCTTTATCCTTTCTACATTTTCTTGAATTAATTATTTCATGTACCAATATTGTGTTATCCATTAATTGTATTTTGTGGATGAATCCTCCTTAATTTTTCATTACCACGTTTGGAATTAGGTTCTTAACCCTATTAGCTAGAATCTAGGTCATAATTTTGTAAGATGTATTACAAAGGGAAATTAGTCTAAATATTTTGAAAGAGGAATAAGGGTTTATATATTTTAGGATTAATGTTATAAAAGTGGATCTTGTTTCTCCTCCCACACTTCCCTTTCTCATTGCACCATTTAACATTGGCCATAGATCTTGATTTCTGATTCCCCAACATTCACTACAAAATTTGATGGTGAAGCCATATGGACCAAGAAATTTTTCTTGATCCATCTCCTAGATGGTGTTCCATATTTCCATGTCTGTGATTTTCCTGAAAATATTCTTTCTTTCCTGGCAGGTGATTTTCCTTGAGACGTGTTTGAGAAATTCCTCTTCCAAATAGTCTGTGGTCGAGCCTATCCTTTTTATACACGTTCCCAAAATGCACTATTGCTTCTTTTTCTATTTCCTCCCACTTCTATTTCATTTCTCCATCTTCCCCTCTAATTTTGTGTACGTAGTTTCACCACATTCTTTCTTGCATATACTTATAAAATTGGGTTGTGTTCCAATCTCCCGCTTTCAACCACATTTTCCTTGACTTTAGCCTCCAATATTCTTCTTCATCCCTGCATGCCTTACAATATTTAATTTTAAAGGTAGCTTCTTCTCTTAACAATGATTCTATTAATTCCTCCCTTTCTATCTTATTTTAGATTTTATGTAGTTTTCTTCTTGTCTCCTGTCTGTCTTGCTATTATGGAGTGAAAACTTTTCTAGCCCATTATTTGAGAGAAATTTTTATTCTTCTCAATTTCTCTTCCAAGACATAAGGAATATCCTTGAACTTCAATCTCTTTTAGGTCCCTATAATACTAATATACATCCATACTGTTATTTTTGTGCCCCATGTAGCCCCCATATTATTTGTGTGCCCCATATAGGCCCACTATTGTTATTTTTGTGCCCTTACTCTATTATTTTTTTGTAGGCCTTGATTATATTGTGACCCTATAGACTCCTATATCTACCAAGGAGGTCTTTTCATTTGTATAATCCAATAATTGTTCATTTATGTGATGTAAAAGGAGGTTTCTCCCTTGAGTAGGATTATTTTCAAGTTGTTGATCTATCTTTTCTTTCGTTTTGTGATTCGGTTACATAACATTTGGTATCAGAGCTTTGGACCCTAGGGTTTTTCTACTTCAAACAGGTCATCTTAGAATTTTCGCTATAAAATTTTTTTATGTGAAGCTTCAGAAGTTGAAATTTCGACCACAGGGATTAGAAATTTTGATGAACATTGTGTAAAAATTTTAGAGCTTGGTTTTCTATATTCTTGAAGATATGGCTCAAGGAAGTTATGGTTTTTGTATGCTCCATAATTTTGTCTCAAACAGGTGTATGGGGAAAAATCATAACTTTCGTTTCAGGCATCCAAATTGAATTTCATAAAACATAGTTGAAAGTGTACAAAATTTGGTTTCTTGGATACTATTTTTAGGGTGGAAAGTTGAAACAGTGACACATAACATTCTGTATAAGTTCGCCTTAATGAACCAGACCATAAGCATGCCATATTGGGAGATTTGGCCTAACTTTTCCTTGAAGAATATTACCTCAGTCTAATTAGTGGGGTTAGAAATAGGAAAAAAAAGGATACCACATGATGAAATTGCAGACCTTGGGAGGCCAAAATCACATAGAAACAAGCGTTTCGAGATCAACCTATCAACAAGCTCAAAATTAAGCTCTAAAAGGTGTGTATTTTTAAATATGCATAACTTTTGTTTAAAAAATCAGTTTGAAGTGAGTCAAAGGGCATCGTGAAGCATATATATCATTAATTGGTTCCAACATGTCTCCCAACCAAAAAATTTCTACACCCATTAAGCCCTCACAAAGCTCTACTATGACACATGAAGAGGGGAAAATGCAACATGATATATAAAAACTGTAGGAACAAGTTCAACAATTCTCACTCTCACAAAGAGAAATAAATGTTAAAATGGGTCTTTTATAAGAAAAAATAAAATCAGACATGAATGTTAAGATGGATGGATTAGAAGCAAAAATAAAATAATACATGGAAGGTTTGACAAAGTTACTGCAAGAAATTCTTCCTAATAGTGATGAGGTAGCCCATGAAAATCATGATGTGAATAAAAGGACTTCGAATCATGATTTTAGAGACTCTAAATTTGTGTTGAAGACCCACCACATTTCAAAAATAAATATGAGGAAGTTTCATGGCAAGTATCCAGTAACATAGATACTATAAATGGAGAAAGTATTTGATCTACATGATGTGCCACGCATACAAAAGGTACGCATTGCATATTTATATTTAGAACCCAATCGGTTTGTGTGGTATCTATGGATTTGTTCCCGTAAATCAATTTTCACATGAACAACTTTTATGGAGGAATTGGAAGCACTTATGAGGATATAAATAGAAATAACTTATTTAGCCAATTGATAAATATCAAACAAAAGGGTTCAATGGCGTAGCACTTTGAGGACTTCCAAATATTTAATATAAAGGTAAATTATATTCTAGAGGAGTGTATGATTTATGTCTTCATAAATACTTTAAATGATAATATCAAACATGAGGTTAGACTTTGGGTACCTAATTCATTGGAAAATGCATTCAAGGTGGCAAAAAAATTTGAAATCAAAATTATGGCAACAAGGAGGTGTGCCACTCACAAATATAAATATAGAAGAGTTTTTTCTCCTAGCCTCCCACAACCTACAAGGTTGACACCTCAAAAACTAAAGGAAAAAATATCAAAAGGGATTTGTTACATTTGTGATAAAAAATACACTAAAGGTCATAAGCGTGCTGAGAAGAAATTTTTTTACATAGATTGTGAAGAGGATGAGGAAAAGGAACAAGAAACATCAGAAGAAGAGGATATAAACAAGGAACCAACTACAAAGAAAAATAAATAAATCTAACCGTATATTGTAATGCATTTTCAAGAATTAACACTCCTCAAACTCTCAAGATATAAGGATATATCAGGAATAAAAAGGTAATAGTGTTTATTGATTTAGATAGTACCCATAATTTTATTCATTGTAAGATAGCCAAGGAATTTAATTTCTTTCTATACTCAACACCAAAATTTCAAGTGATGGTTGCAAATGGATGAACTATAAATTCTTCAGGGAAGTGCCACAATATCAAGCTAACCATGGGGGGATATGTATTGAATATTCCAATGGGTGGTGTTGATGTTGTATTAGGAGTCCAATGGTTACAATATTTAGGGATGATAGCTTTTAATTTTTAAGAAATTTTCTTGAATTTTTTCTGGGAAGGAAATGAAATTGAATTAATGGGTATCACAGGGAAACTGAGGAATATAATCAACTCTAATGGCATGCAAAAGCTTTTGAATAAATAGGAATGAGGTGTAATTTCACAATTATGTTCACTAGATGTTCAAACATCAAAATCATCCATTTCTCTAGATCTCCAAAGGGTCATGGACAATCATTCCAAGGTATTTTAGACTCCCAAAGGCCTCTCACCCATTCATGATCATGAACATTCTATTCAATTGATTCCAGGAATTGTTCCTCCAAACATCAGGCCTTACAGATATCCCTATGTGGAAAAGAGTGAAATTAAACGTATGGTTGCAAAAATTCTAGAGGAAAGTATAATTCAACCTAGCCAAATTTCTTTCTCTTCTCTAGTGGTATTGGTGCACAAGAAGGATGGATCATGGCATATGTTTCCATATTATAGAGAGCTCAATAATCTCACTATTAAAGATAAATTTCCCATTCCTGTTATTGATGATTTTTTGGATAAATTACATGGAGAAATTTACATTACCAAGTTGGATATTCATTCTGGATATCATCAAATTAGAATGAAGACTGAATACATTCCAAAAAAAACATTCAAAACTTATGAAGGTCATTATGAATTTTTTGTCATGTACTTTGGCCTTATAAATTAACCTTCCGCATTTCAAGGTATCATGAATTCCACTTTCAAACCATTTATTAGAAAAAAAAAATTAGTATTTTTTATGATATTTTAATATACAAAAAGTCTTGGAAAGATCATGTTTAACATGTTGACATGGTTCTTAAACTATTGGACAAGAAGCAATTGTATGAAAAACCATACACATGTTTCTTTTGGGAACAAGAGGTGGAATATTTGTGTCATATTTTATCTCATGAAGTGTTAGGTAGACCCTAGCAAAAGTAAATCCATCAAGGAATGGACAATCCCCACAACCCTGAAGCATCTTTGAGGGTTTGTCGAGTTGACAGGGTATTATCACAAGTTTGTTAAGAATTATGGGAAAATATCAACACCTATAACAACATTATTGAATAAAGATGAATTTTTTGGACTCTAGAAGAAACTAAGGCCTTTGAACATCTTAAAGAAGAAATGTACCAAGCTTCGGTCTTAGCTACACCAAAATTCACAAAAACCTTTATTGTAGAATCTAATGCATCAGGAAATGGAATTGGTGTTGTTCTAATTCAATATGGAAGACCCATTTCTTTTAAAAAACATCCAATCAAGGGAAAGTATTTACAAAAACCTATTTATGGGAAGGAAATGTTGGCAATACCACATTCCTTGATGCAATGTCGCCCTTACCTAATGGGAAAACACTTCAAGGTAAAAACAGATCACAATAGTATTAAATACTTTTTGTAACAAAGATTATCTTTAGGAGAGCAAGAAAAATAGGTTACAAAGATGTTGGGTTATGATTTTGAAATAATCTAAAAGAAAGGGAAGAAAAATGTTTTTGCAGATGCACTCTCAAGAATGGATGAGGATGTGAAAGCATTGCTCTATGCCATTTCTATTATTCAAATGAATTAGATAACTTAAGAAAGGAATAAATGGAAGAATGAAGAAGAGTTGTGGACACTCAATCAAAATTTGCAGCAAGATCCCAATACATATGATACATTTAGCTGGAAAAAATATTTATTATGGTACAAATATCACTTATATCTATGTAAGAATTCCGAACTCAAGCAAAATATTATTTTAAAATTGCACACTTCTCCTTTAGGAGAGAATTCAAGATTGTTAAAAACTTACCACAAGGTCAAGAAGGAATTGTTTTGGGATGGCCTTAAATACGATATTCATAAGTTTGTGGCAGAGTGTTCGGTTTCCAAACAAAATAAAGTTGAGACAACTAAGACCCAAGGTCTGTTACAACCTTTAGCCATTCCGGGTGAGTGTTGAGAAGAGGTATCAATGGATTGTATCATACGTTTACCCAATTCTGAAGGAAAGAGTGTCATCATGGTGGTAATTGATATACTTACCAAATATGCACATTATTTTCATTATCTCATCCTTCCAAAGCCGTTATAGTTGCTACTACATTTATGGAAACAATTCAAATGCTACATGGAAACCCAAAGATTATTGTAAGTGACAAAGATCCCATTTTCATTGGAAAATTTTGGACATAATTATTTTCTTGTCTTGGTACTAAATTAGCTCATAGTTCATGTTATCATCCATAATCTAACAGGAAAGATGAGATAGTGGAAAAAAAAATTGGAAGAATATCTTTGTTTCTTTGTATTTGATAAACAAAAAAAATGGGTCAAGTGGCACTTTATGGACATCATCCACCGCCCATCACATCATCTTTAAAAAGAAAATTCTAAGGTTCAAGCAGTGGAAGATCACATCGAGCACCAGCAAAAAGTTCTCTAAATCTTAAAGGATAACCTGAATCTAGTGTAGAATCAAATGAAACAACAAGTAGATCAACATCATAGTGAAAGAAGTTTTTCCATAGGCGATTGAGTATTTTTAGGGCTATAACCATACAAACAAATGTCTCTCAGGAAATGTAAGAAGGATAATAAATTATCACCTAAGTACTTTGGTCCTTACAAAGTGTCACAAAATATTGACACTATGATATACAAATTGGAGTTTCCTGCATATTCCTGAGTAAACCTAGGTTTCCATGATTCATGCTTAAAGCAGGTTATAGGTGACAAGATACTAGTTCAAACAATATTGCCAGAAGTTGACGAGGAAGGAAAAATCATATTGGAGCATGAAGCGATTGTTGAGCCCTAAAAGTGTCTTCTCCTTTGCCAAATTTCACTTTATCTTATCATTCCTTTTGTCATTTATATACCTAGAAGATCAATAACAATGATTAAAATCACTTAAGGAATACATGCAATGACTAACTTGTTGTACTTTTGTGGTTTTGTTGTCTTAATGATTTCTGAGTAGTTTTAGCTATAGAATGCAGTCATTCTGTAGCAAGATATAGATTCCGTAGCCATTTTGGTGTTTGAACATCTGAAGAAAAGGAGTATATGCTTAGATTATAAATCTTTCCTAAATTATTCCTTGTCATCCACGAAGGCTGAATCAAAACCTAGAGATGCTTGTGCACGTGGTCAAACCAAAATTCCGAGAAGTAGATTTCTATAAGGATAAGGACTCTTGATTTGATTTCAGCAAATCACGAGTCCTAGAAAAGAGTTTTAGTTTGATTTTGACTTTAGAATACACCTGTGCCTACTTTCATTCAATAACAGTTATGTAATTGCCTATAAATTTAGCTCGGTGAGACTGAGAGAACAAGTTAACTCTTATTTTCCAATACTGTGATACTCTGTTTCGAAGTATTTTTGATAATAAGAAGAAGCATAACTTTGATGTTGTGTTGAAGAAAAACTTAAGGAATTAAAAGACTTTCATGCCAACTTGATAGCAGAGGGCCCCTGCTATCTAAGGAGGCTTCCACATGCTTTCTAGATAAGTAACTTTTAATTTTGTGTTGTTATATTTCTCACTTAGACATTTTTCTGAGTTTATATCTTTTAGTATCATTTCTCGCTTTGTTTTCTCAACTAACAGATCCTCATGATGTTATAGTTAGTCCTTTCTTAAAAGTTTTCCAACATATCTCTATTCATTGAATGGATTTAATTGTGACATCTTGAGTTATCAACACTTTAGTTTTTGTCATTTATAGTAAAAGATTCTCATCATCCTATAGCCACTCTTTTTCTTAAAATCTTTTCCAACATTTCACTATTGACTGAATGAAATTTGGTTGTATGATGTTAAGTTAATTAGGTTGTATTTCCTATTCTGCAATTAGATAGAAGATTCTCATACTGTTATAACCAGTCTTTTCTCAAAATTGTTCCAATAAATCTCTAAGTCACAGAAAATACCTAATTGTAATACTATGGGTTATTTGTTGTTGTTTAGAAGATCCTTATTTCATTATAACTAGTCTCCTTCAATAAACTCTTCCAATAAATCTCTAGTTGATGAATGAGACCTAGCTGAAATGTCATAAGTAGTTTAAATATTCATAGAAGATCCTTAGCATATTGTAGCAATTTTCTTCTCAATTTGTTCCAAAATATCTCTAACATATGAATAGGATTGCACTACAATATTCTAAGTTGTTGTCTATTTTTAGAAAGATCCTCATCACATTGGAGTTCAGTCTCTTCTACAAACTATTCCAACAAACCTCTAACTAAAAGGATTAGGTTGAATTATAATGTCTTGAGTTAAATTTCATGTTCATTTGCAAGCTAGGACATCCATGGATTAGAATGCTCTGTTTTTCATCATTAGGAACATAATTTATAATTACAATATGTTTTGAGTCTAAAGTTCTCTTTTCTTTCCTTTCTATCATAGATTTGATGTCATTCTTTTGAACATAGATTAGCATACTAAAACCTAAACATAACAAAACTCAAAAACATCAAAAAAATACTGAAAACAATGAAATAAGAATAAAGATATTTAGGTACATATAGTGAAACTATACCTCATCAGTTTACAATCCCTGGTCGATAATTTATGATATCAATTCAGGACACTAAATTGACTAAAAATTTTGGCGTCATTGCCGAGGAGGTATAACTAGGTAGTCTTATTCCCTATTTCCCAAAAACAATGACATGCGTAGAGAAAGAGATTCTAGGGGTAGATTTGTAAGAGGAAGAAGTTTAATTCCCACAACTCCAATCACTCCACCAAGACCAAGAAGTAACACCTCCAACCCAAAATCATATTCCATACTATACTGGTCATAGGCTTCCAGAAGTCTCAAGTTCAGATATCCCATCAGGAAGATCCCCCACTTCATCCACTGAAGAAATTCTAGAGGAAGAAGATCCAAGGACTCCTACAGAAGGGGTAACCATTTTCACTTCCACAGGGGAATATATTCCAGCAGAAGAATTACAAATCCCTATTGAAAAGGAAGAAGAGGACTGTTTCTTCAATATACCCTTAGTAGAAGAACCAGTAAAACAATTAGCTCTTCCAACTGAACCCTATATCACTTCAGAAGAGTCTATCATGGTAGAAGAAGGGGAAGGAGAAGTCTTTAATGGATAACATACACTATTTGGAGGAGGTAGAGGAAGAGGAGGAGATAGAGGAAGAGGTAGAGGAAATGTAGAAGGAGGAAGAGGAAATGCAGAAGGAGGTAGAGGTAGAAGGGAAATTAGAAGTTATTTTGGATTCCCTATAGTAGATGAAGAGACTAATGCAACGATGAAAAACATCTCACCTTCTATTCTTCCAAACTTTCATGGACTAAAAAGTGAGGATCCTAAAACCTTCTTATTTGAATTTGAAGTTCTATGTAGAACCTATGATTATCTACAAGATGCTCAGAAACTTAAATTGTTCCCTTCAACATTGAAAGGAGCAGCATTAAAATGGTTTATGAGTTTAATCAATAGGTCTATTAGGACATGGGATGATATGAAGAGAGAATTTCTACAAAGATACTTGGATTACTGTATACCAGTCAATCATAAGGAAGAAGTGTTCAAGATGATGCAAAAAGAGGATGAAAATCTAGAAGATTTGTTGGAAAGATTCAATTATAACATCAATAGGGAAAAAATGGAAACCTTAGATCAAGAAACTTTGAAGGCTCTCTTTTTGAAAACAATTAGGGATGAATGGATAGATATCCTCAATATGATGGGAAAAGGGGACATATCTCAGCTTCCATTACCTGATATAGCTGATTTATGTATCAATATTTCAAGAGGAAAATCTAAAATTCTAAAAGGAACAAGAGACCCTGCTCTTGCAAGGGCAAGTAAATCTGCAGCTGGAACAGTAATTAGGGCAGAAATAGGTAATATTATTGATGAATTTAAATCTGACATACTAGGGAGTCTTAGTGAACAAATAGACACCCTTAAGTTACAAAACAAGAAAAAAGTTGAAACTAATGCCTTAGCAATCTTTTGTCCTAAATGTAGGAAGAAGCATGCCTTGAGAGAATGTCCTTTAGATGCAAAAGTAATAGAGACTTGTGCAATTTTTTCAGAAAAACATGAGACCAAGAGTTTTCCTTCACTCCCTGGTCTTAAGGCAATCTTTCAAGAAGCAACACCCACAAATTCCACAGAATCTCTTAACTTTGCCTCTAGAAGACCTTGGCAGGGACCTCAGACACAAGGGTTTAATAATCAAATGTATAATCAACCCCCACCAAATTGGAACTCTTGGCAGCAACCTTGGCCCCAATTTCAAAATCAATCTCAACCTTGGGCACAAGGAGCATAAAATCCTTATGGAAGGTTCTCCCAGTACTATCAATATCTACCTTCTTATCCCTCATATCCAACATATTCAAACTTTCCCCTACAACAAAACCCTCAACAAAATCTCCAACAGAATCACAACATCAAAACCAAAATCAAAATCAACCACTTCCATTACCATTTCCTCAAAAATAAAATCAATTTCCTACCCAGCCTATACCAAACCCCAACAATAAAAACCCTCAGAATACATATATGATAGAAGGTCAACAATTCCCAACCTATTTGATTACTCCTTTAGACCTTAATGATGTTCAACTTAGGTCTAGAAGAATACTTGAAAAGAAGAAACCTTCTGTAATCATACAGGAGAAAAACAATTCTGAGGAAGATTCTCTATGGTTAAATAAAAGTCTTGAGGGAAGCACATCTTTTCAAAACCAAAACATTGAAAAATCAAAAAATAAAGAGCCAATAATTTCAACTCCTATATTAGAGCAGCCATCAACATCTACTTCTACACCTCCTTTTCCAGAAATATTACAAATTGATACGGGTGTAGAGAAACAAATTATGATGTCTAACTATGATTTCCTAGATGAGTTAAGAAATGTTTGTATTAACATTCCATTATTACAAGCTATTAAGGAAATCCCAATCTTAGCAAAAACAATAAAGGAGTTGAGTATGAAAAAAATAGAAAAAAGAATAAAAGAGATAAAGAAAATACAACTAGTAAGAAAAATAGCAAATATAATGATGGGTAAGATTTCCATTCCTAAGTATCTAGACCCAGGAAATCCAGTTGTTAGAATACACATCAATGGAATTGAAATCCAGTACACACTTATTTATTTAGGAGCAGCAATCAATATCACGAGTAGACAAATCATGGAAAAACTAAAACTTCCTAATCTTCTTTTTACACCCACACTGCTACAATTAGCAAATAGATCTGTGATCAAACCAGATGGGATAATAGAAGACATTCCAGTGTCCTTAGATTCTTGGGAGTATCCTATGGATTTCATGATCCTAACTCCTAAAAATGATCTAGGAGGACATCCTATTATATTAGGAAGACCTTGGTTAGCTACAGTTGATGCTTTCATTAGCTGTAGATCTGGTGATATGTACATCTCTGATGGAATTTCAACCAAAAAATTCACCTTGTATCCTCCAGCAAGAACAATCATAGAATTAGATGATACTCAATGGATTAATGATGAAGAAGATATACAACCTCTCTTCACTATTTCGGAAATTAGTGAAGATAGTTAGATTCTGAATACTTTGGAAAATTATGAATCTTCTTTAGAATTTAAATATGAAAAATTTCAATAAGAATATAACATTGAGTTCTTATCATCAATACATATGTATCTTTACTCCATGGAATAATTTGGTAGCTCTGCAATTGAAATATTCCCAGGAAAAACTTTAAACATAAACAAAAACCTAGAGAAATTTCAACAGGAAAAGCTAGTCAAAATATTACAGAGACACTCTGCTGCATATGCTTGGGAGTAAACTGACATGAAAAGGATCAATCCTAAGACTTGCACTCATCATATCCATATAGAGGAAAATTGAAAACCAATTAGACAACCTCAGAGAAGGATGAATCCAAACCTTAGGGAGATTGTTAAAGAAGAATTGCAGAAATTGTTAAATGTCAATTTTATTTATCCCATTTCAGATAGTCAGTGGGTCTCTCCTTTGGTGATTGTACCCAAGAAGAATGGAAAATGGAGGGTATGTATTTATTACCGAGAACTAAACAAAGCTACTCTTAAAGACCAATTTCCCTTACCTTTCATAGATCAGGTGTTAGATACATTAGCAGGCAAGAAGTACTTTTCATTTTTGGATGGGTTCAGTGGTTATAATCAAAGTCAAGTAGCACTTGAGGATCAAGAAAAAACCACATTTAATTTTCCTTGGGGTACATATGCCTACCAAGTATTTCCATTTGGATTATGCAATCCACCTGCAACATTCCAAAGGGCAGTATTAGGAATATTTTCAGATCTAATACATGACTGTGTAGAGGTATACATGGATGACTTCACAGTCTATGGAAACAAATTTGAAGAAGCCTTAGCAAACTTGGAAAAATTTCTAAAGAGATGTAAAGAAGCATATCTTTCATTCAGTCATGAAAAGTGTTTTATGATGTTTACTAAAGGGATTGTTCTAGGACATCACATTTCAAGAGAGGGGATCAAAGTTGATAAGTCAAAAGTTGAAGTCATCTCCAGATTACTAGTTCCAAGTTGTCAAAAAGATGTTAGGAGTTTTCTAGGATTTACAGGGTATTATAGGAGATTCATAGAAAACTTCACCAAGATAGCATCTCCACTTTTCAAATTACTTACCAAAGACTGTGAATTTAATTGGAATTCTGACTACCAGTTAGCATTTGAAACCCTGAAAACAAAAATCTCTGAAGCACCTATTTTAAGGGGACCTAACTAGAAATTACCTTTTCATATTTCAACATATGCCTCAGATACAACTTTAGGAGCTGTAGTGGGACAAAAAGACCTAATTCCTTATGCCATCTACTACACAAGTAAAAATTTGAGTCCTTCAAAGTTTAATTATACTGTAACTTAAAAAGAGTTCTTAGCTATTGTTCATGCTATAAATAAATTTAGACACTATATAACAGGCTATGAAACTTTTGTTCACATATACCATTCTGCAATTAGGTACCTAATGAACAAATCAATTACTAATGGAAGAGTCACAAGATGGTTGTTGCTTTTACAAGATTTTAACATCACTATTCTAGATAGGCCTGGGAAACAAAATACAGTTGTTGATTTCATATCTAGACTCCAAAACATTAAAGACAATACTCCAGTTGAAGATAACTTCCCTAATGAATATCTTTTTGCAATTACCACTCAAACTCCTTGGTTTGCTGATATTGCTAACTATCTAGTTTCAGGAAAATTTCCTTCAATTATGAATACAAGAGATAAAAGAAATATCATTTATGACAGTGCAAAATATTCATGGATTGCTAATGAGTTATACAAAATAGGTCTAGATTTCATCATCAGAATATGTGTTCGATAAGATGAGATGCCTGAGATTCTCAAGGCATGTCATGATGAACCATGTGGTGGACACTTTGGTGATAAGAGGACAGCTTATAAGATCCTTCATTTAGGATATTATTGGCCATCCCTCTTTAAGGATGATAAATAATATGTTAAAAGGTGTGATAGTTTCCAAAGGGCAGGGAAACCTTCTCCTTCAGGTGAGATGCCACTGCAACCTCAGGTACACATTGAACCCTTTGAGAAATGGGCTTTGGATTTTGTAGGACCTGTTAATCCTCCATCAATACAAAAGAAATATATATTATTTTTCACTGATTATGTTACCAAATGGGTAGAAGCCAAACCATTACTTTCTGCTACTGAATCGTCTGTAGTCAATTTTCTTTTTGAGGATATTTTTACTCGTTTTGGTGTCCCAAGAGAAATTTTTACAGATCAAGGAGCTCAATTCACATCAAAGCTAGTGGAGCAATTGGTAGAAAAGTACAAAATCAAACACAAAAAATCTACTCCCTACCATCCACAAGCAAATGGTCAAGTGGAGTCTACCAATAAATTCATTGAAGGGATCCTAACAAAGACTGTTCATTTACACAGGAGAGACTGGGCAGAAAGGCTTCTTGAAGCCTTGTGGGCCTACATAACTACATGGAGAAACACAACAGGTCACACTCCTTATGAAATTTTTTATGGAAAACAAGTCTTGTTTCCCATAGAGTTTCAGATCCAAACTTTCAAAATGGCAGTCCAGTTAGGACTTGATCTAACGGAAGCACAGAAGCACAAACTGGAGCAGACCAATGAATTGGATGAGATCAAACAAGATGCAGTCCAGAGAAAAAGCATAGTCCAACAACAAAGGACTAGATGGCATAATAAGTACATCAAGGAAAAGAAATTTAAAGAAGGTGACTGGGCCCTCTTATTTGATTCAAAGTTCAAATATTTTTCAGGTAAATTTCAGACTCATTGGCTTGGGCCATATGAGATTGTGAAAATCTTTGAGAATGGAGCAATAAATATCAGGACAATAGATGAAGGAAAGGTAGCCTTTCTTGTAAATGGACACAGACTGAAATTGTATCATAAGCCACTTTCAAAAGAGGAATTTGTCAAGAAATTTCAAGATAACATTGATATGAAGTTAGTGAAGAAGAATCCTTCTTCTTCACTAACTTAATTGTATTCTTCTTCAATCATATAAAAAATAATAATAATAATAATAAAAGGGTATAAACATGAAAACCAATCATTGATTGGCATGTTTATACAGAAAATCCAAGGTGAAAATCAGAGTTCTTCTTACACTTTAGATTTTCAAAAATGGTTCTTTTTTGCAATTAAGTATCATAAAATCATAAGTTGCAGATTCACTTTACACATTCATGATCCATTTCATTCATTCCGTCCATATCTCATTTTATCCATATTTCATTTCACCTAATACTTCATTCCATCCACATTTTCATTTCATTCCATTCCATTCCATATTTCAGAGTTTTTACAAGTACATTATGTAGCTACCTGTTCTGCGGCCAGACATATTCTACAGCCAATTGATTTTGCAAAACCTACTCCACCCAACAGAGGATGAGTCAAAGAAGATATGGAGCCTAAGAGATCAATATTTTTTAGATGAAAGACAAAGCACATCAAAGCAGCAAAAATTCAAAAATGGCTAAGGTAAAATTGTATGAAATTATTTTTTATAGCAAATCATTAAAGGTATAATGTGGTTAGGTCATATGTTTTCCTAAGTTATTTTATTATTCGAATTGATCAAACCCCTATGATAAACATTCTTCGACCAAATCCCTTTCAACCCACTCCACAACACATCATCATTAATTGAAAGATAACGGTCAGAACCTAGAAGTGACCTATTAGGTCACGTCATCAGACCATGGCATTCATTGATGATTTTTGAAATCTTCATAATATTTCTTCGCAGTCATTCATTCCATGACAAACTCTTATACCCAGTTATCCTTATGATTTACCACTACCCTGTTTCATTCACATCCACTCACTATTATTTCTTTCCGTAGCCAAATCCTCACCTGCAGAGAAGTCATTTTAGGGTAAGACAACCCTTCACAGTTGCTTTTTCTTTGGACAAAAGAACGGGAACAGAGCAGTAAAATTGAAGTTAGAGAGAGGAATCCATATTTTTCAAGAAGAAATGGGGCTTATTGTAAGGTCAGAGCCAATTGGAACAAAGTATTTAGAAGAATACCTTCATATTAAAGGGTTATTGCAATAGGCTGGATGCTTGAGCTTTATAAAGAAGTTTAATGGATTTCATAAAGAAATCACAAAGTCATTTTCCAGATCGTTCAATGGAGAAGAAGTGGAGATTGGAGATATAAAATTCTCCATCAAAAAGTCTTTCATAGCGGAAGCAACAGAGCTGCCAAGACAAGGAGAACGTTGGTTTAAAAACAAATAATTTCACAATGAGGCTCAGAGACAAATGTTGAAAAACCCAGGTATGGACACTGCAGAATTTAAGAAAGGCATTCCTAGTTCATCTTGGAAGAATAAATGGAGGAATATGCTATTAATCTTACAAAAGTTCATAACCTGTGAAGGCAGATTTGGTACTCTGTATGTTTATCACATTAGACTCATGATGAATTTTATAGATGAAGAAATAAATCTACCCTTTTTACTACTTAATAGTTTGAAAAGGATGTCTTCAAATGTCCAGAAAAGGATTCAGTTCTTAGAGACTACCTTACATCATCATGGCTTAATTAAAATGTTAATTGAGTTTCATTTAAAAAAGATAGGATATAATTGGGATGAATTCCTCCTAAGGAACCATTTTGAAGAACCTAGAGAAAAATTGTCCAAATAAAAACCTATGAGAAAGAGTAGGAGAGGAAAAGATGTTAAAACGTTGTTGAATTCAAGCCTAATGTATCAACACAAGAAGACAGTGATGAAATAATCTCTGAGAAGTTGGTAAAAATCAAGAAACAACTCAAGAATAAAAGGAAGGAGGAATTAAAAAATGTATGTGTTGAAGAAGATGATGTAAAAGATGGAAATCCACCCAAATTGAGAAGAAGTTCCAGGATTAAGGGCATGGTGAAAAATACATGCATTAAGGGAACTGAAATCATAAACATTGAAGAAGAAGAAGTTCCAATTCAGACCCCAATTGACAGATCTCCTGTATACCAATATGAAGAAAACTCTGGTAGAAGAACCCCAGATGTAGATCCAGCTCAGTAGTAGTTTTATGACCATGTGGAATCATTAGAGAGAAAAGCCTCAGAGAACAAAGAAAGATCCCCCAGTCCACAAGAACATCCAATTGAAAAAATAAAAAGAGACAATTATGAATTGGAGATACTGAATAGCCATATTAAGAATGAAAATGAAATTCTAAGGGAGCAGGTTAAATTGAAAGGAAGCATTAACAGTACTCTCTCTCAGAAAATGGAAGGATTATATAAAGCAAACAAGAAGTTGAAGAAAAGGAACAAGAAATTGAACAGGGCACTCATTAACCTGAATTTCAAGACACTCATAAGGAGACCCAGGATGGCATTAACCACCAGAAGAAGCAGAAAAAGAAGGTTAGATGTCCTTGCAGAGGTATCAGTACAAATGGAAGGAAATTGCATGAGGATATGCAAAATTTTTGCAGTGGGGGTATGTTGAGCCCTAAAAGTGTCTTCTCCTTTGCCAAATTCCACTTCATCTTATCATTCCCTTTGTCATTTATATACCTAAAACATCAATAATAATGATTAAAATCACTTAAGGAATACATGCAATGACTAACTCATTGTACTTTTGTGGTTTTGTTGTATTAAAGATTTCTGAGCAGTTTTAGCTACAGAATGCAGTCGTTCTATAGCCAATTGCACATTCCGTAGCCATTTTGGTGTTTGAACATATTACAGGTGTCATCTAAAGAAAAGGATTATATGGTTAGATTGTAAATCTTTCCTACATTGTTCCTTGTCATCCGCAAATGCTAAATCAAAACCTGGAGATGCTTGTGCACGTGGTCAAACCAAAAGTCCAAGAAGCAGATTTCTATAAGGATAACTACTCTTGATTTGCTTTCAGCAAATCACGAATCCTAGAAAGAAGTTTTAGTTTTATTTTGACTCTAGAATACACCTGTGCCTACTTTGATTCAATAATAGTTATGTAATTTCCTATAAATTTAGCTCGGTGAGACCGAGAAAACAAGTTAACTTTTATTTTGTTAAGGCTGTGAAACTCTGAACAGTATTTTTGATAATAAGAAGAAGCATAACTTTGATACTGTGTTGAAGAAAAACTTGAGGAGTTAAAGATTTTGATGCCAACTTGATAGCAGAGGGCCCCTACTATCTAAGGAGGCTTCCACGTGATTTCTAGATAAGTAACTTTTAATTTTGTGTTGTTATATTTCTCACTTAGACAGTTTTCTGAGTTTATATCTTTTAGTATCATGTCTTGCTTTGTTTTTTTAACTAACAGATCCTCATGATGTTATGGTTAGTCCTTTCTTAAAGTTTTACAACATATCTCTATTCATTGAATGGATTTAATTGTGACATCTTGAGTTACCAGCACTTTAGTTTTTATCATTTAGATTAAAAGATTCTCATTATCCTACAACCACTCTTTTTCTTAAAAGATTTTCCAACATATCACTATTAACTGAATGAGATTTGGTTGTATGATGTTGAGTTAATTAGGTTGTATTTCTTGCTCTGCAATTAGATAGAATATCCTCATATTGTTACAAGTAGTTTTTTCTCAAAACTGTTCCAATAAATTTCTAAAATCACATAAAAGACCTAATTGTAATACTGTGGATTACTTGTTGTTTAGAAGATCCTTATTTCATTATATCTAATCTCCTTCAATAAACTATTCCAATAAATCTCTAGCTGATGAACGAGATCTAGTTGTAATGTCATAAGTAGTTCAAATATTCATAGGAGATCCTTAGCATATTGTAGCAATTTTCTTCTCAAGCTGTTCCAAAATATCTCTAACATATGAATAAGATTGCACTACAATATTCTAAGTTGTTGTCTATTTTTAGGAAGATCCTCATCACATTGGAGTTCAATCTCTTCTACAAACTATTCCAACAAACCTCTAACTAAAAGGGTTAGGTTGAATTATAATGTCTTGAGTTACATTTCATGTTCATTTGCAAGCTAGGACATCCATGGATTAGAATGCTTTGTTTTTCATCATTAGGAACATAATTTATAATTACACTCTGTTTTCAGTCTAAAGTTCTCTTTTCTTTCCTTTATATCATAGATTTGATGTCATTCTTGTGAACATATATTAGCATACTAAAACCTAAACATAAAAAAACTCAAAAACATCAACAAAATACTGAAAACAATGAAATAAGAATAACGATATTTAGGTACATATAGTGCAACTATACCTCATCAGTTTACAAGCCCCAGTCGATAATTTATGATATCAATTCAGGACACTGAATTGACTAAACAGCGATCAAGGAAATAAGAACCTTACAACTACAGAATATTTAAATTTTACAGTATCTCATTAAGTTGAATAACTTACCTTCTAAAGATTCCACATGGGAGGATGCAAATTTTATACATAAGCATCTAGAACTACTCACGCGTTGAGGATAACAATTTCTTGAAGGATAGGGGCATGTTAGGTCCTTATAATACTAGTGTAGCCCCATATTTTTATTGTTGTGCCCCATGTATACCCAAATTGTTATTGTTGTCCCACATAGAAGCCCACTATTGTTATTGGTGTGCCCTTATACTACTATTATTATGTAGGCCCTAATTATATTGTGACCCTTTAGACTCAAATATATACCAAGGAGGTCTTTCCATTTGTATCATCCAGGAATTGTTAATTTATGTGATGTAAAAGGATGTTTCCCCCTCAAAGAGGCTTATTTTCAATTCATTGATCTATCTTTTTCTTTGTTTTGTGATCTGGTTACATAACCCTCTCACCTGCCTTTTTAACTTGATCCTCAAACCCTTTTGTAGATTCCCAAAGAGGATTGAAGTAGAAATGAATGGGTCCTAAATTTGAATGAATTCCATCTACAATATTATTGGTTTGTGGTCGGGGTTGTTAGAAGGGATAATTTTAGAGAAAACCTTTAAGGTTTGGAGCCATAGGGAATTAACTATTCCACCTGAGACCTTAACCCATCTTCCTTAAACATGCATCCTTTTGTCTTTGTTGGTGAGAGGATGATGTTTAAGTCCCCTTATTATTTTGTGCTCATTTCCTTATTCTCCCTAGTTTTATTCCAAGGATTTCCAGCACTCAATTTTTTCCATGTAAGAGGATGGTACATACATATTGATTAAAACTAAATTTAATTCTATATCTTTTTAATGTAAAATTACCTAGATCTGTTGTTGGTTTGTTCTTACCTTGCGTAGCTCTATTGAAATGGGAACCTAAAATATTTTGATCCCTCCAAATTCTGTTTTTCTTCCTTTGCAATTCTCTTTGATGTTTTCCAATTTCCTTCTCCTAAGTCCATCACATTATGCTCCTTTAATTTGGTTTCTTGTATCATTAGAATTTGTGGCTTCTCTGCTCTTATTGATTCTCTAATTTCTTCCTCCTTGTTTTTACTTCCCAGTTCCTATTATTCCATGAGAGTATTTTCATGTCTTATGTACTAGGGGTTTTGAGGAAGTTATGTCTACATCTATATGATAACTCTTTCCAGGGTTGTTTCTATTTATTCGGTCCCTTGTTTACATTATTTTTATAAGAATTGTTGAGTCCCTCTTGTTTTTTCTCTTTGTGCCTCTTCCTCCCTTAGTTATTTGTTTGATTTCCTTCCTCTTGTCGATTCCTCAAAGTCCTTCTCCGCCACTGAAGTCAAATAAAGGTACATTTCCTATTCGAGAGGATGTGATTTTGGGGTTGCAAGGGTTTTCTATATTACCTCCAACATTTCCTTGCCTCCGTTTTTTTTGCCATATATTTGTCGTGAATTTTTCTATTAGTTATTTTCCTTTACTACTTTGCTCTTTGGTGGCTTTCTTTGCTGCTTGCGATGTTTTGAGTTTTTTTTTTACTGGCTAAGGATCGATAATTTGTTTTGATTCCCTGCCTCTCGAACTATTGATTTAGAGGGGTTGTTGGACCTTACTATTGATTTTTTCCTCCTTGTTTTGGTTATTGGTTCTCTACTTTCTTGACTTGTGTCCATCCCTCGACCTTTTCCTATTATTCCTAATCTTCCTGTGGCCTTTTCTTACAATTGTTTTCAAAATGTTTGTATTACGGTGACATAATCTACATTTGAAGGGAAATTGATCATATTCCAATTCTTGAATATGGATCCAACCATCTATATTGATTTTTATTTCTTCTGGGAGGCCCTTCTCCAAGACCACTTCCACATAGATCCTTGCACATTATTGTTTGGTCTCAACCTAGTCTCCTAAATTGAGTTCATTTAATTGTCAACCAGGGTTGGTAAACCACTAAAGTGAAGTGCACCGTATGTTCCTAGGTGTTTGTCTCTTAATGCGTTGTGTTTAGTGTTTTATGATGCTTTTGGTCTTTTGTGATGATTTATGATGTTTTTGGTCTTTTGGTAGTTTTATGTTCACAAGGAAAATGACTAGAAAGCTAGTGGAAAGAAGCTAATGATTAAAAATAGAGTGAAGCCTAATTGGTTGATGACAAGTGACAAATGCAAAGGAAAATACTGAAACAAAATCAAACCTAAACTATGACTAAGCAGAATACCAAGCTTGATAATGACTTTAAGGAAATGAATCAAAACATAAACTTAACTTGTCCAATTCTTTCATCAAAGGTATTTTGGGAGAGTTTTGAGAAATGGTCAGCTAAGTATACAAATTCTTCTAACTAAACAATCAAACATCCAACTCATAATGATGCAACATTTTATCCATGTTTAAAGATTTGTTGAAACATATTTGGAGGAAAATATTGGTATCATCATAAGATCTCTATTCTAAGACTAGTTCCTAACCCTATTTTGCAACTTAGTTTGATACCACTACACTTCACTCAAAGGTTATAGATTTTTAGAATAGTCTTTTGAGGAAAAGTTTGTTTGTGAGATGATAAAGGAAGTTGCAAAAGTACTTTAGGCCTTGAAATGATACTGTCTTCTGTTCATATGGTTATGAATCAATTATATATTTGGAACAAGAAGAGGTTTTGTAAATAATGAAGGCCGTTTTGTTAAGTTTAACAACTGAATGTAGAGTGAAAATGCAATGTGTTAAGCTAAAACTGAACTTAAGATGTCACTAGTCTAAAATAGTGCTGAACTAACAAGTCATTATCAAACTCAAAACAAAATAACAGAGCATGAGTTAAATGCAATTAGACTCCGGAGTATCCTAACTAAGTTATCATGCATTAATCTATGGGATTATACAGTCTGTTTTGTCCATCATGATTGGTATTTTGGAAGAGCTTCTTAGAACAATCCTGGCTGTACAATTCAGTGCAAATGCAAACATAAAGACTGAAAGCAATTTAAAAACTAAGATATCACAACTGTCTCCTACCCATCATTATGATATTTTGGAAGAGCGTTTTAAGAGCAAGGTCAGCTATGTTACTTAGTGAAAACAAACAACTGAAACATTCATTATCACAGTCATGCCTTAGACATCATAAGGATTTTTTGGAAGAGTTTGCTTAGTATAAGTTCAACTGTGATAGTGAATCAGAAGAAATTACAATTAAATCCTACAACACTATAGCCATTTCCCATTCATTATCATGATCTTTTGGAAGAGTTTCTTCTTTTGGAAGAGTTTTTAGAACAAGTATAACTATAGTGGCTAATGAAATTAACTATGAACTCAAACTTCAAAAACGTAAAGGAAACTAAGATACTTATCTAAATTACGCAAGTAAAACCGTGCAGGAGGCAGGGGCCCTCTACCACCAGACGGAATCTAACTCCAAATAAAATCAACGCTTTCAAAGCAATACTGTCTTCTTCATTAAAGGAAAAATAACTTGAACAGAGTAGTCTGCGTCTTCAGAAATATAGCATGAAATCTAAGCAAAATCCAGAGCAAAATCTAGCCTATCTCTCGGTTTCCCAAGTGTTTTTATAACAAATTTACATAACAAGACTTGCAAAAATTCGAGGATCATTGTCTTTCCTTATCGAAATCATACTAGGACTCTTAAAGTGGCAGCGTAAAAAGGAAAAGGACATCTAGACTAAGACATTCCTATTAGAAATCTACTTCCTTAAATGAGTTCCCATGTACCAAAACCATATCCAGAATTCGGTTTTTCCTTCATGGTGAGCAACGAACAATGTAGACATGACGTGGAATATACCCATATGTGGTTTTTCTTGAGAGGCCACCTGGAACATGCCTGAACGTGAAGACAGCTGCAGAATTTCCGGTTAGCTACGGAATGTCTGCATTCTGCAGCTAGTTCCGGTCAAAATGCATTACAATGACAAAAGTCAAAAAACTTAGCAAGTTAGTCATGTTAATCATTCTAAAATTAATTTTAACTAAATTCATTGATCAATTGGGTCTGGGATAACAATGGAAAAAGAAAAATGAGGTAAAGTAAGATGAAAGAAAGCACAATCTTGAGGCTCAACAATTATAATGGTTCATTTGGTTTTGTCTTATAAATGTAGGTAACTAGGGAATTCCCAATATCCCTAAAAATATCCTTAGTCTAGCAGTGTAAAGGTAGATGGGGTGGCCTTACCCAGATTGGAACTGCCTTTGGAATATTAGAGTTAGGGTCAAAATCTAGGGCCCATTTATTTAGTTATAACCATCTTGGCCCCATGAAATAGGGGCCACTTATTAATATTAAATTTATATCTTCTTTTAGTTTAAAAAAAAAGGTGAAAACCCATTTTTCACTAAAATATGTAGCAATCTTACATTTCATAAGTGGTGTATAGTTCTATGGCACCCAAGAATCCACTGAGTTTGGATGTAGCCAAATTCCCATGAATTGGATGATCAATACTTGATCTTCTAGTTCTAGGTCTTTCATTCTTGTTGTGTTCATTGGAGGCTTGATTTCTAGAATTTTGTCTAATTGCTTGACAAATTTATGAGGAATTTCTTTGCCATTCTACTTGGATTGTGAGTTCCGGATAAGATCCTTGAAGGCTTGTTGGCAACCCAACAAACTCCCCTTACATTTTTTAAAGTGAAATGGTCCCCTCCTTTTATTTTTTCTTTTCATACCTTGGAGAAAGAATCAACCCCCCAACACCGTTTAAACTAGTTATTTTATCTTAATGATCTGGAATGATGACTATTTTTATAGCTGATATTTTTATTTTTATGTGATAATTGTGTTAATTTAGTTTTAAAATTTGACATAATCCTATTCTCATTGGCTTTATGATTCTTATGGTGATCTTGGAGGAACTTAAAGGCATATATTAAATTTTAATTTCAATTGGTTGATATATGTCTTTTGTTGTCTGGATAAACTTATGCAACATCATACTCATGCAGTTATAGAAAACACATTCCCTTTGTTTTTTTTTTTATGATAAAACTTGATAACATTGGAGATTTATTTGGTAACATCCAATTATAAAACTAATGTTTTGAATATTATCTTACACATTTCCTTTTCCCTAATTATGGATTGACATTATATTTATGACTTCGTGTTTATAAATGTTATATGGTTTTCAAATATGAATGATTTTGGTATATTATATTATTTTATAATTCTTTTCATACTCCATACTATATCATAAAGGTTCACACTTGAGTTATTTAATATTACCTAATATTATTAATGTTGATACTTATGTTGTGGTGGTTGTTATTATAGCCCAAAGTGGTATAACCTAACACTATGTACAATGGTTCTTTTCATTATTATATTTGTAATGGGGTAAATCTTTATACACATATGCAATGGATAGGACCTAATTCACATATTTAACACTTGAAAACAACAGATCATGTATATACATGTGACATGGTATGGTTGCTGGCTTGAGGGGTCCTGACCCAAGTTCAGATTTTATGGATAAACCAACAAACCCTCCAACTATTGGCCCTTTCGGCAGTGATCTGCTTCGCAAACCAAAATCTCACCTGAAGCAGTAAGTGGGGGTGTTGGATCCAGGTTTCTACACCTTAAGGGAGAAAAGAATGAAATGGTCCTCAGAAAAAATGAATGAAAACTTATATCAATTGTAAACGGATGCACGCAACAATATACAATAGAATAAGAGAGAATGCGCGGTCTTTAATATAATAACACTGAGACGATGTTCGCCTTAGCGCAAATACAATGTAACATAACCAGATCCAGATCTAAACAATGAAAATACTTAAATAGATCTATCAGCCATCAATCAACATTCATAATCATATCGTATATCCTTGCGCAATGATCAATAAGAAATACAGATAATGTGATCTTAACAGAACATCAACAGTAAGCAACCCAAATTCATAACATAAGAATTTCGCCAAAATATGTCTTCTCTATTAGCTTCAAATCTGTCAATACATTAGACTTTCAATACATAGTTGTCCCTTACAAAACCCTTCCATGCACACAGCCAGTGGAGTTCGCACACAGCCAGTAGGAGCCTTTCAACCCAACCCAAACAACCCTTACAATGTATTACATACGCATAAACATCAATATCATGAACTTAATTCAACTACTTAGGTGAGACACAATCTATCTATTTATATTTACCTAGCGCGCAGATAATATGGTCTCAAACCATGGATTGAGGCCCACAATTTACCCTTAAACCCATCTACATCAAAATTGGGGATTTTTACCCACCGCAAATCCCCTTGACTCCATTACGTATCACGCACATACAAAATTATAAAAAATGACATCGTAAATTGTGCCTCAAGGGACCCCACTCCAACAGGCCCCCAACACAAACATGTGACTCGTCCCAATTCACTGAGGCACCTGCTCCTTGATCTTAGCTTGAAGTGTGTTGAAGGAAGTTTTAGAGGGATCACTAACTCTAAAATTTGCATTGCGACACCCTGCTCTTGTTGAACCATCTTCTCTATTGTAGGCCCTTCGGTGGACATTTCTATGTTGTGTTGAGTTTGCTAGATGGTCTTCAATGTGTTGTCTAGCATCTGCGACAATTGAAGTGCTTCTTCTACCCATGGCTTCATGTGTTCTTTCAATAGGTGTTCCTTTCGAAGTAGATCTGCAATTTCTATTTGAATGGTTCTGCACTCCTGTAGACGAGTGATGTGTTGTGTAAGAACCAATGTTAGCACCACTATCCCAATTTCCTTGAAATTTTTCTCCTTCTAATGGAGGAAGTCACATAGCTACTGCACTACTGGATCATTTTGGACCGAGGTCCAAACGCTCATAGCTTCTTCGATAAAATTGTCACATTGGGTGACCGCAACACCAATAATATCATGGGCTTGTTTCACTTCAGTTGCTCTCTATGCGCAAACCTCTAGTGGCCTCTCCGATTGAAACTTTGTTTGAAGGTATGCAATCTATTGTTCATATTATGTCCTTACTATTTGTACCTTTGTGTGCGCTTCTTTTATTGCAACAGCCAATCCTTCTAGATTTTCTTCAGGCGTAGCTATGGCCAAGACAGTTGGAATATCTTGGCATACTTGGTGAATTTTGGCCTCCAATGCAGCACTCTAAAATTTTGCTTCTTTGCAAGCTGCTTTTTCTTTTTACTACATTTGATGTGCTTACTCATATTTTTGTTGTGTTTCCCTTGTCTATGTATGCGCAGTAGCCTCTCTGTACTGAAGCTCATCTGCGATCATCGAATGCATAAGATGTAATTTGTCTACAGGTAACATAGAAATATTAATATGAGCATCACCTGATCCTCTAAATTGGAGACGTCGGTTGGCATCCATATGAATAGCTAGCAGGGGGATGTGGACAAAGCGGCCATCCCTTGAGGCTGGTAGAGCCACGTCTAACGGTTGCACGTCATGACTTGCACGCTGGTCCAACTCGCCTGAGCTACGCTCTCTTGAATCTAGCTCACCTGTACCCTTAACTCCTGCAGTCCAACTTGTACAAGCTCTAGCACTGAATTGTACTGAACCTCATGTCTTTCCAATGATCCTCAGTTGCAGACATGACAATGTTTGCTATTTTGTTTAAATTTTCTTCTCTCAACATCAGGACCTCCTGCCCTGCCTATTTGGAACCTTTATGCTTTTTCCGCGATCCTCCAGTGGCCTGAGAGCCATGCTTGGTTCCTTTAGAGGTCTCAGCTTCCCCTGTATCCTTCGGCATAGATCCATTATTTTTTGGCACGGTTTTTGTTTCGAGAGTCTCACTAGTGGTCATGGGGGTGGCGTCTTTTTATGTGACCTTCTCTGTCACTAGATCTGTAACTTTCTATGTGATTGTCACAGTTACTTTCTCAGTTGATTTCCTTGTCGAAGTGCGTGGCTTATTTAGGGTGGTTGGTGTCAACCAGGCCGATGGCTATTCTGTTTCCATGCACAACAAATCATCTTCAATCACCAGATATGGTAACTCATACCATACTCCTTCTACGATTCCTTTTGCGTGGATGTGTATATTATGGAATGTAGATTTAAAAGCCGCTACCATCTTGTACTGTTAATAAATGTAGGTGATAGTCGCAGCTTTGAATTCACCACTTGATTCAAGGTAGCATTGTATAGAACCCAGAAAATCTTGTTTACTTTGGCGTGCACTGGGTCTGAGGAGTTCCACAAGATTTTGTAGCGCACAGCTTTGCACATCTTCGACTCAATGTCTGGGAATAGTGTATCTTCTACTGTCCTCCACCCAATTAGCACAATCAATAAGAGGATCCAAGCATACTGGAAGTGCTTGCCTTCCTCATGTGCCTCGCACACATTTTATAAAAATTATTTACAAAGGTAGTTGCACCATTTATAAATCACACCCTTTTCACATAGTCCTGTGAGCACAATCACTTCCGCGGGCACCTCCTTAGGTATACACTTACGCGTGATCTTGCAGTCCAAGATGATCGTACCAAAATGCGCTATGGGGTCATTTATTTCATCCACAATGAATCCCTGACTCTTCCTTGTGACATTTTGTTTCTTCTTAATTTGATCATCAACTGCCTTCTCCTGAGCCTTACCACAAAAATCAGCTATAGGGTCAGCTCCCTTAGCAGGTAAACCCATGATTCTGTGGATCAAATTAGTGTTAATATGGATGCAATCTCCCAAACAGAGTGCATCATCATGTACTAAAGCCGAAAAATGCCTGACACAAATATCATTTATGGGGTTGCGCCCAAAATGAGGGATCTGGAGAAAATTGAGCAGGCCTGCCTTGTGCAGACCTAACACCCATCTTTTAGGGTTGAGGCACACAATGCCTACTTCAAACATGATTTGATCTAGTTATAGTTTCTGCATGAGCTATGGGAGCTTCTCGACATCAGCGATGTCCCAATTGTCAAATTAGAGCTACAGAATATTTGCAAACATGCCCCCTTCCATTGGGACATTCTCCAGGGTTAGGCATATTTAGATACCTACGCGTACCTTGTCTAGGTCCTTATGTGCGTTGACATATGGTTTGTGTGGCGCAATATAGCTTAGAAGCCACGAGAATGGGGCCACTTCAACCACACCCTCTTCTTCTTCGTCAATGGTTTCTGGGACCTATGACATAGGTATTTTGATCTTCTCTCCCGTTGAAGGGTGCAGCCTTGGGGTATTCTCTTGGGGATATTTTTGCATTCCAGAAATTTTCCCCTTCTTATTCTTAGAGGGAGCAGGTGTTTCCATAATTGGAACTTCAGGCGTAGCAGTTCCATCACCCGATCTTGTGGTTGTCATCTTTTCAGGAATAACATAACCTAGCCCTACTTGGTGAAATGCGTCCTCGAACCCTGGATCCAAACCAGACATAGACACAACAAATGCAGTGACAATCAAAGAGCTCAAATCACAGAAATCACTCAGAAAGAAAATGGAAATATTGCGACCCCAGAGGTCATATTTATACTTGTGGCACATCTTCAATGGCTCCTTGTGCATTAATGAGGCTCCATTACTGAAAAACAGTCCCAAATCTGAAAAAATACCTTCATTAAATGCATCTTAGACACTCCAAAAAACGGTAATAAATATGTCTTATCCAGTTTTTACTATTCCAACAGCTAGTTTTGACACCTCTATGACCTAGTCAACCTCCTCATGCAGGTACCGCATGCACGTCGCACCTTACTATGCATTCCAGATCCCATCTACACAGGTCTGATACTCCAGCCATATAGTCATTTGGTAGGCACAAGGTCATCCTTGTACGGCTTCGATGACTTCCATTAACATACCCAAGAAGGTATTCGCCACTCAACGTGGCGAGGCACACTACTCCTCCATCAGTGATTTCCTTCACAACGTAGGGCCCGAGCCAATGCATTTTCAATTTCCCTAGGTGGCACACAAAATTTCTATCATATAGTAAGACTAGATCATCTTCCTTGAATACCTTTTGCCTGATATGCCTGTCATGCCATGCTTTTTCGCGCGCCTTTTGAACCTATTGGTGATAATTTTCAATAAAAATATCTTCTTCCAAAGCAACCAACTACGACAATCGGTCTTCCATAGCATCTTATTCAACCATATTGGTAAAGGCTTCAATGCGCAAACTAGGAAAAATGAACTCCATGGGCTGTGTTGGTGTCCCGTGTTTTTATATTTTGGCAAATCAAAAGACAAGGCAACATCAGAACCAATCTTTAGAGTTACAGGATCTAGTCCTCCTGTTCTCAAAGAGGGATCTCTCAAAAGTTTGTTTTGCAAAGGTTTATCTTGGGTGCTTAGAGTATTAGTTTTAGACTAGTTATTAAGTGCAGGTATTTGTTTGTTTGGTTGGGTTGAATTGATACAGCAGAACATAAAAGGTTTAGGAAAGATATATAGGACAGTGAAATATCTGTTTCATTGGGCAATGGAGTCAAAAGAGGTCATAACACACTTATCAAAGGATATGGGATATCAAAGGGAAAATCTAACTTGGCCACAGGATCCTTTTGTTTTTGGAATGGAATGAACATTAATGATTTGGAAAGAGAGTTTTAATTCTCAACCAAGGGAATTTGAAAGCATAATTTGAAACAATAAAGAGTTCTTTGATAGACAGGGCTAACCATAAATTCTACAAATCACACCTTTAAGCAAACAATGATTTCAAAACAACTTTCAAAGTAAAATCTAAGATTCGGGGAACACCCTATTTCCTCAAAGATTTTATTCTAAAGGACTTTAGAAAACATATAAGATTTACTGATAATCACAGTCATAGAAGAGGGAACATCTAAAAACATCTATGATCATAATTATAATGACCTTTAAGCCAATTTTTTAAGTGAAAACAAAGGGTAAGATCAAAACAGACCTCTCTAATTCACTATAAGCAAATAACTTCAAAGGGAGACTTCAATAACAGTTTTTTAAGTGGCAACAGACAAGCAGGGAGAACCATAAATCATGTTGAAACCAACTGTTCAAACTATTAAGGAAATAAACAAGCATGAATACTAAAGAGAAATATTAAAGCCTCTAAAATACTTCAGCAGAAGAAAACATAAAACAGTGAAGGACGAACAGGTCTAAGGTGCTTCCAGGAGTCATTTCTTAGCCTATTATTTTCTATCCTACTGTAGTGAGAAATTATGGAACATAATGGAAATAGGGAAAAACATGTGACAGTTCAGAATACTTCACCAACAGCCAAGCTCATGAATCCAGTGATAGAGCCTTCTCAGGAACAAACATGCAACAACCTCATCAAGACCTCCAAGACTTCAATTTGTTCTTCAACTTCAAAGGACTATGTATTGATTTCAAACAGTTTCAATATTACAGCTTGTGATAAAACAACAACCAACAACCAACCAACAACTACTCATCTTCTTCAAAAGTATTTATAGAAGGATGAGGAGGTGGGATCTGATAAAATATCTCTCAAGGCAATTAATACATATTCAGGACTTCTTGGCCTTTTGAGGGGCTCGATGAAGAAGTTTACAAGTGGTTCTCTGTATTAACTATTTTAAAATAAATATCAAAGCTCGGTGGGAGCTTTTATTGACTTTGAGGCTCTGTGTAATGTTTGGATTAACTCTGCAGATATTTCTGCATTGATTTCCTTGTAGGAGTAACTCTCTGGCTGCACTAAGGCAAAATCTGATCTTCTTCAATAACTTTGGCCTCTGTTTTGAAAGGTTTGAGGCAACAGGTGGCTCTGTGGTAGCTGAGGAATCAATTCGCCTCAAATAAGGCGGTGGAGGCCTTTCTGTCTGTTAAACACTTATAATTTTCTTTTAATTGTGTTTTAACCCAGGGAATTTAGGCTTTTGATAATCATTCCTAGCCGTAATTCCCCAGATCTATCTTTAATCTTCTTTTCTGATCCGCTCTGCTCTTCAATACTTATACTCTTTTTAAATGTGATTTAATCACAGTGTCTTGTTGATGTGCAGGCCGTGCAGGCCTTTTTACGTGTTACCAACGCTTATGAAACATTGATAAATAATTGAATAGAGCCCCTGAATGGTTCCTTTTTAATAGCTCTAAGGCGCAGGAAAAGTCTTTCCCAACCCTCGGCTTTCCTTCATTATACAATGGAAAACCATTAAAACACCTGCAAAACACAAAAACAATTAAGAAATCTTACGTTTTTAGGTTTAGACTGCTTCAGATGGCGGGGAAAGGAGCGTAGCCGTTGGATGAAAGCATCCAACGGTGGAGATCGGCAAAAAAGGCAAAAGGAGAGCGGGGAGAAGAAATAAGGCGGGGTGGTTTCGGACCGTCCGATCCGGACACGTGGACGTTCCGAATTGAATCAGGAGGTCGCAATTGGGGGATCTTGCGATGCGATCAATCGCATCGCAAATATTTGCGATGGGTGCTTTAAATAAAATCTCAATTTGGAAGGGTTGCGATCGCGATGGATCGCATCGCAAATATTTGTGATGGTCGTTTTTAAAATAAAACTACAATTCGGAAATATTGTGATTCCGATTAGCGCCCGGGTCTATAACCTTTGGTTTTTGCAGAGAAAGCATGAGATCTGAGGCTCAAAACAAAGGGGTTGATCGCAATCGCATTTTTACAATATGGAACTAAACGCAAAAACTTGCGTTCTTGAACAATTTGTGATGCGATAAGCGTCTTAACCTGTTAGCAAGTGGTCCCAGCCCTAAAGCGTATGGTGGGGAAGTGGTTAGGATTTAACCCAAGGGGGCTCAAGTCCATAGTCAAAATACTTGTATTTTTTATGAATTTTTCATGGTTTTCAATTGATTTTGGAGGTTTCGGAATAGTTAAAAAATGAGTTTTTAGCTATGTAAAGAGGATTTTCATCAATGGAAGAAGAGGATTTATGAAAACAAGGGAGTTTTTATGGAGAAAAAGGGGAGAAAATGAAGGTTTGAGAAGGGGGGAAATGAAGGCTTTTCAGCAGTTTCTTCTCATGATTTCAGCAGGATTTCTAAGTATAAAATGGGAACAGCAATGAAGATTTTGGACAGAGGCATGAGGCCTTCAAGGAGCCTTCAAGAGCCAAAAATTTTTAGTGATAAACTTTGTTCCTTGGAGGCTTAAAAATTCTTAGCCATCTTTTGGTATAACCAATATTATAGGTGGCTAACAGTGGCTCCACTTGGGGATGGTGCCTTCTTGAAGGTATCAAGAACTTTCAGACTTGCATTTTCTGGGAGGCTAATCAGTTGACTCATCCATTAGGCTGATTTCTTTACTGGAATGATCTTTTTTTGCTCTGGAAATAAGTTAGCATCCATGGAAACCAATGGATCTTTTATCAACAAGCTTTCTACCTACCCAATCCTACTGATCTAGCATTTTTTCTTCTTAGAGTGCACTTGGATTGGCAAACTCTATTCACAACATTTTATTCTTTTGAAAGCAAGAAACCTAATCTATTTCTACTCCTTATTTCTTCTTGAACTCAGATTAAACAGTTGAGTTCAGATGATTCTCTACCTAATCTACCATCTGTTGGGATTAAACTGTCCAACAGATTTTCATTCTCTAAATTTCTAAAATATAAATTTAAAAACAGTCAAGTCAAGATTAAGTTGTTTGACTTGCTGTGATCTATGGCATAAAGACAAGCTGCACATAGACATTTATTTTGCAGAAAAAATAAATAAAAAATGGAAGGCTTAAGATCTGAAAGTTTAAAACACTTCCTTCCTCTTTTCTATAGCTATGATTTGATTCTTATTGAGTTGTCTTTCATTTTACTCTGGTTCATATTTAGAGCTGTTTAGAACCATATTTTTACATCCCTTTGACTCAGAAAAAATAAAACATATTTGAGTCATCTCTCTTTGAAAGCTTAGGTTCAGATTTTGAACATGTTTGAACCTTTAATTTCTATCCTAATATATCTACTAATAAGCCAAGATTAAATAGTTTGGCAAATCGAATTCACTATCCTATCAGCAGAAAATTTAAAGCTAATTAGTCAAGATTAGGCAGTTTGACTAACTAGAAGTGTGTTCTTGTAGGAGTGGCATTTGAGCTTGCACACTTTCAAAATTTATTTCCCTTTTTTGGTATGGGGTCGTACCTTTATTGTTTTTTACAATCTGCCCTCTTTTCTCTTTCTATTGTTTTTGTATTTTTTATTTTCTAAAAAGAAGAAAATAACATATAACTAAATGCTCAAAGGTTGAGCTTTATTGACATTCCTATCTAACCTATTCTAACATGGAATATTTACATTTTCATATGATACAAAAGTGCCAATGCAGCCAGCTGAGTAATGTCAAGAAGAAGAAGAAACTCTGGCTGCTTGTCAGAGGTATCCATAGAACATATTTAAGACTAACCTTCAATATTAAGGTTATCACAGAAGGTGACAGCTCTTCATGTCTCTGTCTCTTGCAAAGGATCACTGCTTGGTAATTTGAGCCAATTGGGATTTCCACACACTTTTCCATAGGATCAACAAAGAAAAGATGAATATTATCTTCTTTTTGGCCCTCCATGTCTGGTAGATTGTCTGCTTCCAAGACTTCAGCTTTGAGGAGCATATCTTCCGAAATTTTCTTAGAAGCTTCATCATTCTTAACAGAAAAGGAAAAATATTCTTCTTGAGAAGATGGTATATCCTCAGTAGGACAATCTTCTATTTGTTTCTCTCCCTCTTCTTCATCATCATCTGAACTGGAGGACTCATCATATTTGGACGTATTGTCTTCTTGTAGCCCAGGTAAGCTCTGGTTTAGTGGACTGTACTCTATGGGGAGGTTATTATATTCTTCAGCAGGGGTATGTTCAATTGCTTCCTCTTTTTCAAGAAAAGGCTCCTTGTTTGAAACCTGCTCAAAAATTTCTTTGTTTCTTTCCTCCTCATCCTTCGAGCCGAAAGTTTCTAGGCTTTGAAAACTTTCATTATCAGTATCATAAATAGTCTGCACTGGCTCATTACTCCTTTGAAGGAACTGATCTTCCTCGCATAAATCTGCTAATGATGGTCCTGCAAAATTAATCTTTGTTTGGGAAGCATCATCACTAGATAGATCAAAGTTAGGAGAATCACAAATATAAGTAATACTACCAATCGAACATACTGGGTAATCAGCAGGTCCTTCTTCATTCTAATCTACAAAATATCTTTCTAAATCTGTACAACAAAGTTCTCTGTGTGAATGGGCAAGAGTGTTTATTTTGCAGAAAGTTTCAGAGACTGACTGTTTATACATAGTCTGATCTATCTCTTTTTATGTCAAAGGGGAAGACGTTTCTATGTTCCTTTGAACAGGAGTACAACAGTTTTTTGTCTCTTGTGAAGACTGATTTTGAGGCTGGATGTCTTCTTCAACCTCAGCTATAAGGGATGATGAATCGATTTTTGAGTTTTCATGGATATCTTGAGGAATGTTCTTTACTGCTTGGATCATCTCTTCCTCAACTGATTCATCTATGTTCTTAAAATTTTTCAATAGGATATTAAACTCATGAATGGCTGTTAAAAGATCTTCAGAATGCATCTCTTCCAAAGCTTCCTCATTATCTATAATGTGTTGGGTGATTTTTTGTGATGGATCATAATATATTGCACCCAATGATAATGATGTAGTGTTTTCTTTATAGTTCTCATAGAACACATATTCAAGGTCTCTTAAAAAAAACAAACTACTAGATCTTAAGAATTCATACCAATCCCTAGCTTTTCCTTCTAATGTTAACATGAACATTTTCATTAGGCAGTCTTCATGCCATTCAACTTTCAACCTCCATACATGCATGTGAAATTTGATAAGATGTAATAAAGGGTCATCAAACTTTTCACTTTGAAAAACAGGCAGGTTGTCGTCCCAATTCACCTAGGGCATCTTATGTGGAAACCCAGGGCTATGATCTCTACTCATTGGGGCATATCTTCGTTGTATTCTTGGAATCACGTTTGTAAATCAAGAAAGAGGTTACTATGTCTGGTTAATTAGTTCAGGGTCTTCTACCAGTGGGGTCATTTACTCTTCTGGGAGTTTCAGAGTGTAGAGTCGCCAGGTGGAAAATTTTTAGCTCGTAATGAGGTAAAATGTTTTATGGTTCCACCACCATGTGTTTCTTGTAGAGCTGCAAGGTTTTCAGTAACTGAATTAGCTCTCAAGGGTGATCTGAAAACAGTTGAAAATTTAATCTTAGGAGACTTCCTAAGGATGATTTCTGGGTTATCAACTATCTCAGGTGGATTAGGGTCAGGATGGGCTCTAGTGTGAATCTTTCTAGAAGCCACTATGTTGTGTTTTTCAGATCCAAATAAACAAGAAAAGCTCAACCAGATATGACAATATTTAAGAGGTTAACTAATCTGTTTGCACACATTTTAATCCTACAATCCTCTAACTGAGTTTTAAACAATGTTGTGATGACAAAGGTTCTTCCCAGTGGAGTCTTAAGATCTGTTGATTATTGTGGAGTCGCCAAGTGGAAGTTTTTAGCTCTTTTCAGAGGTAAAAGGTTTTATGGTCCACTACCATGTTTATTAGATACCAATCTAAAATATTTTTGGTTTTTTCTGAGTTATTTTTTAGTTGTGTGGTTCCTAAGAATGTCCTAACTCTGTTTGAAAACTTAGCTACAGTTAGGAGACAAAGACAGTCTACTCTTATGGCTAAGCCAGCTAATTTTTCAAGGCTAGATAAAGTCTTATGAGAATCCTAGGGTTGGCCTAGTTTGCAATGATTCAAACAGGTTTTATCATAATTACCATCTCTTGGTAGTGCTTGAAAAGGCTTCTTTTACACACAAATTTTTATGAAGTTTTTAAATGAAACTAAGATGAAAATTCAATTGAGTCCCACCGTGATCGCCATTATGTTGGTGTCCCGTATTTTGATAGTTTGGAAAATCAAAAGACAAGGCAACATCAGAACCAATATTTAGAGTTACAAGATCTAGTCCTCCTGTTCTCAAAGAGGGATCTCTCAAAAGTTTGTTTTGCAAAGGTTTATCTTGTGTGCTTAGAGTATTAGTTTTAGACTAGTTATTAAGTGCAGGTATTTGTTTGTTTGGTTGGGTTGAATTGATACAACAGAACATAAAAGGTCTAGGAAAGATATATAGGAAAGTAAAATATTTTTTTCGTTGGGCAATGGAGTCAAAAGAGGTCATAACACACTTATCAAAGGATATGGGATATCAAAGGGCAAATCTAACTTGGCCACAGGATCCTTTTTTTTTTGGAATGGAATGAACATTAATGATTTGGAAAGAGAGTTTTAATTCTCAACAAAGGGAATTTGAGAGAATAATTTGAAACAATAAAGATTTCTTTGATAGACAGGGCTAACCATAAATTTTACAAATCACACCTTTAAGCAAACAATGATTTCAAAACAACTTTCAAAGTAAAATCTAAGATTCGGGGAACACCCTATTTCCTCAAAGATTTTATTCTAAAGGACTTTAGAAAACATATAAGATTTACTGATAATCACAGTCATAGAAGAGGGAACACCTAAAAACATCTATGATCATTATTATAACGACCTTTAAGCCAACTATTTAAGTGAAAAAAAAGAGTAAGATCAAAACAGACCTCTCTGATTCACTATAAGAAAAGAACTTCAAAGGGAGACTTCAATAACAGTTTTTTAAGTGGCAACAGACAAGCAGGGAGAACCATAAATCATGCTAAAACCAATTTTTCAAACTATTAAGGAACTAAACAAGCATGAAGACTAAAGAGAAATATTAAAGCCTCTAAAATACTTCAGCAGAAGAAAACATAAAACAATGAAGGACGAACAGGTCTAAGTTGCTTCCAGGAGTCATTTCTTAGCCTATTATTTTCTATCCTACTGTAGTGAGAAATTATAGAACATAATGGAAACAGGGAAAAACATGTGACAGTTCAGAATACTTCACCAACAGCCAAGCTCATGAATCCAGTGATAGAGCCTTCTCAGGAACAAACATGCAACAACATCATCAAGACCTCCAAGACTTCAATTTGTTCTTCAACTTCAAAGGACTATGTATTGATTTCAGAGAGTTTCAATATTACAGCTTGTGATCAAACAACAACCAAAAACCAACCAAAAACTACTCATCTTCTTCAGAAGTATTTATAGAAGGATGAGGAGGTGGGATCTGATAAAAGATCTCTCAAGGAAGTTAATACAGATTCAGGACTTCTTGGCCTTTTGAGGGGCTCGATGAAGAAGTTTACAAGTGATTCTCTGTATTAACTATTTTAAAATAAATATCAAAGCTCGGTGGGAGATTTTATTGACTTTGAGGCTCTGTGTAATGTTTGGAGTAACTCTGCACATATTTCTGCATTGATTTCCTTGCAGGAGTAACTCCCTGGCTGCGCTGAGGAAAAATCTGATCTTCTTCAATAACTTCGGCCTCTGTTTTGAAAGGTTTGAGGCAACAGGTGGCTCTGTGGTAGCTGAGGAATCAATTCACCTCAAATAACGCGATGGAGGCCTTTCTGTCTGTTAAACACTTATAATTTTCTTTTAATTGTGTTTTAACCCAGGGAATTTAGGCTTTTGATAATCATTCCTAGCCGTAATTCCCCAGATCTATCTTTAATCTTCTTTTCTACTGTGCTCTGCTCTTCAATACTTATAATCTTTTTAAATGTGATTTAATCACAGTGTCTTGTCGATGTGCAGGCCGCGCAGGCCTTTTTACGTGTTACCAACGCTTATGAAACATTGATAAATCATTGAATAGAGCCCATGAATGGTTCCTTTTTAATAGCTCTAAGGCGCAGGAAACGTCTTTCCCAAACCTCGGATTTCCTTCATTATACAATGGAAAACCATTAAAACACCTGAAAAACACAAAAAAAATTAAGAAATGTTGTGTTTTTAGGTTTAGACTGCTTCAGATGGCGGGGAAAGGAGCGTAGCCGTTGGATGAAAGCATCCAACCGTGGAGATCGGTGAAAAAGGCAAAAGGAGAGCGGGGAGAAGAAATAGGCAGGGTGGTTTTGGACCATCCGATCCGGACACGTGGATGGTCCAGATTGAATCATGAGGTCGCAATTGGGGGATCTTGCGATGCGATCAATCGCATCGCGAATATTTGCGATGGGCGCTTTAAATAAAATCTCAATTTGGAAGGGTTGCGATTGCGATGGATCGCATCGCAAATATTTGCGATGTTCGTTTTTAAAATAAAATCGTAATTCGGAAATATGGCGATTGCGATTAGCGCCCGGGTCTATAACCTTTGGTTTTTGCAGAGAAAGCATGAGATCCGGGGCTCAAAACAAAGGGGCTGATCGCAATCGCATTTTTACAATATGGAACTAAACGCAAAAACTTGCATTCTTGAACAATTTGCGATGCGATAATCGTCTTAACCTGTTAGAAAGTGGTCCCATCCCTAAAGCATATGGTGGCAAAGTGGTTAGGACTTAACCCAAGGGGGCTCAAGTCCATAGTCAAAATACTTGCATTTTTTATGAATTTTTCATGGTTTTCAATGGATTTTGGAGGTTTCGGAATAGTTAAAAAATGAGTTTTTAACTATGTAAAGAGGATTTTCATAAATGGAAGAAGAGGATTTATGAAAACAAGGGAGTTTTTATGGAGAAAAAGGGGAGAAAATGAAGGTTTGAGAAGGGGGAAAATGAAGGTCTTTCAGCAGTTTCTTCTCATGATTTCAGCAGGATTTCTAAGTATAAAATGGGAACAGCAATGAAGATTTTGGACAGAGGCATGAGGCCTTCAAGGAGCCTTCAAGAGCCAACAATTTTTAGTGATAAACTTTGTTCCTTGGAGGCTCAAAAATTCTTAGCCATCTTTTGGTATAACCAATATTATAGGTGGCTAACAGGCAATACAACCTCTTCCCATATACCATCCAGAATGGTGTCCTTCCAATCACCTTCTTGCAAGTAGTTCTATATGCCTAGGGAATTGCAGACACTTGCTCATCCCAATAATTTCTATTAGCATTGCATACCTTAGTGAGCGTGGTATCCAAGATTTTATTGAAAGCTTCAACTACGCCATTTTCCTGAGGGTGATAGGGAGATCTCTTCTGATGACGCATCTTGAATTCTTCTGTCACTGCTTCAATGGTGTCATTTACAAAATGCGTACCCTGATCGCTTATCAGAATCTTAGGACAACCAAACCAACTCACTATATTCTCAAAAATAAATTGCGCAGTTGTATCAATAGTACAATCCTTCACTGGTTTGGCTTCATCCCATCTGGTTACATAATCTGTAGCAGTGATCATGTAGTGTGCACCACTCTTCCTTCCTGGAGGATTAATAGGTCCCACAAAATTGATAGCCCATTTCTAAAAAGCTTGCAACGCCATCCGTGTATTCAAATTAATCTTGTCTCTGCGCGAATGCTTTCCTATCCAACTCTGACAGACGTCACCTGCACGGCAATGTGCATAGGCTTCATTGTGCAACGTGGCCCACCATAACTAAGCTCGCAATATCTTCTGCTCAATGATCTTACCTGAATAATTACCACCAAAAACTCCTCCATGAGCTTCATTTAGAATGGAACATCTCTCATAATCCAAAATGTATCTTCGCAGGACCTCATCCGTACCCATTTTATACAATTTTCCAGCAATAATGGTGAATTACTCTACGTGCACCACAAGTTCTTGCTTCTATTGAACTATATACTCCTCAAGCGTGTGTCCAATGGTCAAAAACTGAATGATATCAGGAAAATTCTCATCAAACACATTTATCACAAACAAATGTGCATCTAGCAATCCATTGTCTATATTTGTAGGTTCCTCTTCTGTTTCAATGCGCGATAGATGGTCGGGCCCTGCATTCAATCTTCCTAGTTTCACCATAATTTCATAATAATATTCCTAGAATAAAAACAACCACCTGCAGATCCTCCCCCCTAACGTAGGCTAATTGAACAGGTAATTCAAAGTAGAATGATTAGTGAACATCTTAAAATTTCCTCGTAACAGATAGTGGCAGAATTTCTGTAGTGCGTACACCATTGCTAACCCTTCCCTTTCCGTGGTTGAGTAATTCTTCTTTGCGCTTGACAATTTTTGGATTGCATAAGAAATAGGATGATCAATATCCCCTCCTCCTAGCTTCTCTAACACTGCTCCGAGTGCAATATACGAAGCATCCACATGTACATGAAATGTCTTTGACCAATCTGGGAAGACCAGGATGGGCATAGTGACCATTTTCTCTTTGAGCAACTCAAAACTCTTCTGATAGCCCTCATCCCAGCAGAACGTTGCATCCTTCTTGAGCAGTTTTTCCCTGGGTGCAGTTATCAATGCATATCCCTGAATAAACTTCCTATAGTACCCAATATGCCCTGATATTGAACGCAACTGCTTAATATTCTCAGGTACTTCCAAATTGACTATGAGTGCAATATTTGCAGGATCCACCATCAACCCATGCTGGAAAAAAATGTGTACCAATAATATTCTAAATGGTACACATAAAATACACTTCTTCAAATTCAAGGAGGTATGATACTTCCTACAAGCATCCAACATTAAGCAGATATTTGACACATGCTTCTTTAATAAACCAAAGACAATCCAATCATCAAAATATACCTCCAAAAAATAGTGTATAAATTATTTAAAAGTAGCAACTACCAGATGTGAGAAAATTGTAGGAGAATTCTTCAATCCATAGGGTATAATTGTATATTAGAAGGATCCCCATTGAGTAGAAAATTTGGTCTTACTCCTACCTTCTAGCGCAATCTAGATTTGATGATATTTTGAAAACCCATCTTTGAATGAGTATGCTTCTTGACCTCCAAAATTATCCAAAATTTCATCAAAAAATTGAGTTGGGAATGGATCATGCACACAAGCATCATTCAGTTTGCGCAGATCTACACAGATTTTTATTTCTCCCTTGGTATTCTTATCTTGCACAACCATTGGAATGACCCAGTCAACTCTTCTGCAGGTTTAATGATGCCTGCTACAACCATTTTTTCCAACTCTTCTTTCACCTTCTGCTTATATCTTGGGTTTAGCTTGTATGGGCATTGTTTCACTGACCACGCATTAGGTTTCAATGTGATTTTCATCACTCCAAGTTCCCCAATGATTCCTTTCAACTCTGAAAACTTTGTAGGGAACAGATCTTGATATTATTTTGGCAACTCAACAACTTTATCTCCGCCCAATCAGATACGTCCACCCCCAAGCTACCGACACAGGGGGCAAGAACAAGAGCCAACCCACAGGTCGAGCAAGAACCACCCCAGAAGTCGGTCCACACCATTGTTCGTATTTAACACATTAGAGATTAGGGAATAAGCATGATAATTTGTTCATTAACTAAGGTGGTATAACTCATATCCAATGAAAGTTGTAACAAAGCCAATCGATGAAGATATAGCTCCATAGTGAGCCTCAGTAGAGCCAGTTTTCCACCCAAGTGAACGGAACCCCACCTGGATAACACAAAAACCAACATTCTATAAAATTCATTTACTATGGGAGCTATGGGATGGGAGCACATGTTCTCTACCTAGAAACTGAGTATCCCTCACCTCCCCCTCTATTATCCCTTATACTCCCACTCGCTGATCTTGCAGTCATCCCTTAGTGATCAAAGTAAGTATCCCTCAGTCCTAGGAATAGATGACCGAACTGAACTGACTGATCTCCTACCTAGTTGACTTGACTGAGGGATACTTACTGGCACGGGCAAGCCAGCCCACAGGCCAGGCAAGGGAAGGTCCCACCACAACGGGGGAGCAGGATGGAGCCCTGCCCATAAGCGAACAGGTGATGGGCTATATGTTGATGTGTCGATGGAAAGAAAGGGGCAGGCACAAATTTTGCTTGAAAACGAATTCTATCAAACCTTAACAGGTCGGGCAAGAACCAACCCAGAATTTTGTCCACAAATCGGGCAAGCCACACATATAAGAAAGAAATATGGTTTCAAAATAGAAGTAGAACTGGGTCACCATCGTGTTTCCGCGAGCCCTAGGCAACGTACTATCATCCCAGTAGTCTCCAATGTTTGCTGACTTAGGTTGTTCTTCAGTTCCAATATTCACTTGTCTTAGCTTTAAAGGCTTTGTCACATCTAGTGAGGTGATTGAGGGCCCAACCACTACGTGTTGATCCTCAGATTCAGGGATCATGGTATTCCTTGGATCCTCATAATTTTCTTCTACTGTCACATTTCTACAATTCACAATGGCTTTCATTTGCGCGTCCCAATCTGGTGGAGCACACTCAATTATAGGCTTTTTTTGTATCAAATATTACTTCTTGAATATTATGCAAAGCTTGACCAACTGTATCAAATCCACTTTCAAAGATAAATGTAATGATAAAACTCTCTGTCAACTTAGACCATTCACTAGTGCCTCTACGCAGCTCTGTCTCCAAGTACCATTCAGTAGGCACCTTTCCCAATGTTTGAATAAACATATGGACCCATTCAGGTCTTGGTTCTACATGCCATACCTGATTCCATCTTGCCAAATGTTTGCGTGGATCCTGTTTTCTAGATTATACATCCTCCAATTTAATAACTAGACATTCAAAATGCAACCTCATCATGCCCACACATTCCTCCCAATTACCCATATTCTCCTTATGAGTTTCTGATTATCTTTATGGAGTAGCGCAGAAGCCAAGATCCAAAGTATGGAATCTTTGTCCTTCAGGAAACTCCTTTAAAGCTCTCTTATAAACATGTTTACATCAGTTGAGCCATCAAAGTGTGGTAAATCACGTGCCTCAGATGTTATACAATGCAAATATTGCGTCACACGATTACAACGCAGACACCTCATGCAATCGGTTCTACCAATTTTCCATCTCTTCATCAGAGTCTGAAAAACAAGACCTATCCTTCTCCCAATTAAGATTCCCATTTATTTTTGGATTAATTCAGTATTCCTCGTGCAAAGTCAACTTATAGATTTGATCGATCTCATCCTCAATGCGCACTGGTTCACTACATATTTTTCCTTCTGCGGGATCTAGAGGAATGATTACCCTGACTCCATTGCTTTCAAATTCCATCCTCCTTTTCTTTAGATTGATGACACTGTGCATGTCAATGGCCCAATCCAATCCTACCAATGCATGATAGGGATCAGTACCATCTACAATTTGTATGACTTCAAAGTCTTCCATCACCTTAACACCTTCTATAATTACCACTACGTGTGATAGCCTCCCTAAAGGAATGATATTCTGCTGATTAGCCATGCGCAATTGAATGGTAGACTATTCCATCTTTTGCTCTCCCATGCACTTCCATGTTTTCTTAGGTAGAACATTAGCATCCAATCCCATATCTAAAATAACTTAGTACATTTCATAAGCACCAATCTGATCATTCATACGCATCTCCCTACTCGTTCACATACCTGCGCGATCATACACATATCCCTACTCGTTCACATACCTGCGTGGTCATATGCATCTCCCTACTCATTCACATACCTGTGCGGTCATACTGCTTGTTTTTCTACCATGGGCTCTTCTTTCTCTACGCAATTATCTATTAACACCTGCAGATTTTCTACAACCTTCTTGTTGCGTGGTAAATTTATACATGCTTGTATAAATGGTTTGATCTCCTCATCTCCTCTGACTTCCTTCATTGTTATTCCTGAGGTGGATGCACTTCCTTCTGCAAATTATTTTTGTGCTTCAATGAAGGTATATTTTGTGCACTGAAGATTAAAGCCTTCATTGTTTTCAGGTGCTTTATGGATCCATACATTAGTGGCTGGTTTCTTTCCTTTATCTTCATTGGTGGCTACACCACTCCTAGTAACCACATTCACACAAGGATATTCTTCACAAGTTTCTGCATGAACCATCTGAAGGTTTTGTGTCGAGGTCTATGTCTTCTTTTCTTGTATTTTAGTTATCAAGATAGGATAATTTTCTATAAGATGATTAAATTTTTTATATTACCTACAGGACTGTTGTGTTGGATTTTGACAATCACGTGCATAATGACCAACATCTCCACAGTTATAGAAAACTACTTGTCCTCTTCCTCGACCAGTTGATCCACCTCCTTGGCCTCTTCCTCTACCCTGGAATCCTCCACGTCCAAAAGGCGATGTTGGTGATGTAGGCTCAATCTGCATTCTATATATTTCAACTTTATATAGCATCATATCATAGGTACGACAAAGCTGCTCATCATGCCCTAATGACGAACATAATTTTCAAAGTAACTACTTCAATTTAGACTAGTACTTTCCGATCCTTGGGCAAGAATTCGTATCATGTAATCCAACAATTTAACATATAGTGCACCACATAGGATTCTTCAATTAACTGGGACTTCCAGTATTTAGGTAATTGTTGAAGACAGGACACTGGTCTTTATGGTGCCTAGAATATTTACATTTTATACACCAAACCTCTGTGCAAACCTCCTTGCCCTTGACTTTGTGCATACTTTGAATTTCTAGATGCATGGCTTCCAACTAATTCTGAATCTATTGAGTTCCTAGCTCAGCTTCATTGCAACTTCCACAGCCTCAGCTTGTGTGGCAGTATTTTTTCGACCTAAGAGTTGGCGCAGATGTGGGAGCAACATAGCAATGAACCATTCCTTATGTTGAGTATCATCAATAACAAATCCACCATCTCTGATGGTGCGCTTCAACCTTTGATCAGTCTCCCATACAGATCCATTAGGCTCCTGATGAATATCCTTCCTTTCTATCACCAGCTGCGTATGATTTAGGTTTCTTAGACTGCTCTTTTAGGGTTGTCGTGATTTCTTCTAAGGTAGCATTAGGGTTTGATTAATCATACCTAATGTACCAATCTAATGTGTGATCTTGGAAACAATTATCCAGTTGTGCTTTCCTAATATCAAAATTGTTAACTTGTTCAACCTGCCATACAGCCTCAATCACAAACCAGAAGTGGTAAGTATCCTCATTTCCAATGCCTCTGAAATTAGGTAACTTCATTGATGCAACCATATCTACTTCAGGGGGAGGAGGAGGTGGTGGTGGAGATGGACTGCGTGGTGGAGAAGGTGATCTGTGATCTAAGTGAAGGAGTGGAGTGGATGAATTAAAGCAATTTCCCCAGTTCTTCAGCCATGATGATCATCTTCTTTCAAAATCCGCTAAGTGCTATAAAATTGGTTCAGCTTCACTATCATATCTAGGCTTTAGAAGGCTATAAATAATTTTTTCAGAATCTTCGCGGTAAACTCTTCCACTGCACGTAGTTGGACCTCTTTGATTCATTCAAGCATTATGTTCGCACAGAAAACCTCGTCCACACAATATCATTTTCAGTAATAATTTCAATGAGCACAGGAACTTACCTCTAGGGCCTTTGAAAAACCTCCTTTCTGCTTTAAAATATGACACAAACTGATCAATTGAAAATTCAGTCACAAATCCTCCCAAGAGGCAATCAATCCAATGATCTACCGAACGGGTGATCTTATTATCTAATTGCTCTACTTGTTGGATCAATTCGGGAGTCCACTCAGTGACTATGTTGTCCTATGCAGTGATGGAATTCAGCTAAGCGTGAAAATAACTCCTATAACTCGTGCAGAAAGGAACAAAATAATATTTCATGCACTTCTGTATAAATATATTTATGTACCTACTTCTCGTCAGATAACTTAGTACTTATATTCTCTTGGAGTGTGAATTCAAGGATCTTTCTATCCAACCAATCTTGTAATTTGTTTCGTGACGGATGCCACAACATCAAATCTCCCTCAAAATGATCCCGGTCCCGACAACGGAACCATTTTTTGGCTTGATGGGTCCTGACCCATGTTCATATTTTATGGATAAACCAACAAACCCTCCAATTACTGGCCCTTTCGGCAGTTATCTTCTTGCACAAACCAAATTCTCACTCGAACCAGTATGGGGGGGTGTTCGAACCAGATTTCTGCAACCTGAGGGAGATAATAATGAAGTGGTCCACAGCAAAACCAAATGAAAACTTATATCAATTGTATATAGATGTGTGCAATAATATACAACATAATCACATAGAATGCATAGTCTTTAATAGATTAACACAAATTTGATGTTCGCCTTATCACAGATACAGTATAACATAGCCAGATACAGATCTAAACAATGCAAATACTTAAACATATCTATCAACCATCAATCAGCATTCATAATCATATCATATATCCTTGCGCAATTATCAATAAGCAATACAGATAATGTGATCTTAACAGAACATAAACAGTAAACAACCCAGATTCATAACATAAGAAATTTGCCAAAATATGTCCTTTCTATTAGCTTCATATTTTTCAATACATCATTTTCCCTTGCAAAACCCTTCCACGCATAAAGCTAGTGGAGTCCGCACACAGCCAAGACTAGGTCTTATCGCACACATCCAATGGGAGCCTTTCAACTTGTTGAAGCCCCAAAATTCGCTGCAACAACATGGGGAATGACCACCCACTCCGGACCTTAATGTAGTTCCTTTTCCATTTGGAATGGTGGCTCCAACTGGTTTAACTAGGTCCAGTTACCTTTTCTCAATCTCCAATGGCTTAAAATATAACTTTTACCTACCAATGGAGAAGAGACATCAGATCGTCTATCTTGCTGATCAGACAAGAAAGTGATCCTTAAGCTAATTTGGGCTTAGCCAAGCCACAACTAAAGTTTTGCCTCTTAGGAAGGAGGACTTATAGCAATGTAGAATTAAATCTAAATGAAAAATTATTCTAAAATGCAAGAAAAAGGAAATTTATCCTAATCCTATCTCAATCAGGTAGATATAGATCTAACCCAACCGAGAGAAATATATTTTAAATAATTGGATATTAAATGTATCTGGCTTATAATGAATATCAAGCTAATGAAGTAGTTCAATTAACTAACATTTATGAATACCAACAACGTTTAGGAAATAGTTCACACAGATGATATTGATTGTTAAATCAGTAATTTGAATAATTAAACAATAATATGCAAAAAAAGTTCATAACATAACATTGTTTATTTAATCAATATTAAAAGACAGATTTGTGAATAAATAGTTACTCAGGAATCAAAATTCAACCCATAAGAGCAGAGATAGATGACAACATATAATTGAGGAAAATTACTCATACCGAAAAAAGTGCACAAATACAAATAAAATGACACATTCCTATTGTCATAAAATGAAACCAATATTTGAAACAATAGTATTATAAATACCAATTTATTAAAACAATTTCTCTGACTCTGGTCTCTAGCAGTCATTTACAAAGCTTGAATTTATGCTTTTAAAACAAGAGCTATAGAAGTACAAACTCTGTTTTCCACACATAGTTCAGAATGCAAAAGGAAAAATCCTCAATAACCCCAGATCTGAGTTTTCTCTCCTCTACCCTACACCTCTAAATCATCTAGAAAATAGTGCCATCAAGAATTCCAGAATTGCAGAGAAGAAGAGCCCTCTATTACATTCTACAATCTGCTATTTATAATATTTACAAAAGAATTTTTTAATATAAATTTTGTTGAAGAGTGCTTCTGATCAATCAATTTCTATTGGCTCAAAATCATATTCTTCAATTGTTGAATCATTTTCATTGATTTATATCTTCTTTTCCTCATCTCTTCAACTATTTTCCTACAAAAACAAATTAAAAAACAAAATTAAAATGCAAAATTAAATCAAAATGTCAAATCTGGAATTAAAATAAATCCAATCAAAACTTAATTAAATAAATAAATGAAAATGAAATCTAAGCTTTCTATTGATGTCTGTGATGATATAATTGGTCAAGGATATCATTGAAAAATGGATCTGCACTCAAAAGAAGCTGTGGGCAAATTAAAATGTAGAAAATAAAACTTAGAAAAATAGTTTTGTTTAAATATTCATAGATTGATCTTTTTCTGAATTTTAAACCTAATAAATGATCAAATCAGGAAATAAAACTACTTTAGGAATAATCTCCATGATTTTATCTATCCAATGAGCCATCCTGGGCCTCATTTGTCCAAATAAAACTCAATATACGAGCTTTCAAATTTGGTATATTAAAATTGCCAGAATTCTAGAAATTCAGTTGCTTGGCCTAAAAATCAGAATTTTAAATTAAAAATCTAATCTTAAATTAAATTACAATTGTCTATTAATTAATACTAATGTTATAATTATATTTTCAATCTTAATTTATTATACACAAAAATTGATCTATAAAATAAATTATTTAAGAGTTATTTAAAATAAAAACATATTATATTAATATTATAATTTAATTATATTATAATTATAATAAAATATTATAATTATAATAAAAATATAATATTTTTTATACTTAAAAACACTTAAAATTATTAAAACACAATCATATTCGTGAGGTGTTATGGAGGAGAGAGGAGAGTATGAAGTGGAGGGTGAGTGAGGTGGAGGTACAGGAGTTATAAGGTGAAACAAACTTTGCATAAAACTTAAAACCTTTCGCATTTTCCCGATCGCAAATTTTTTTGCGAAATAATTTTGTTGAGAATTGAAAATTGTGATATGTGATATGCACAAAGAAAATTTTATTGTAATTTTTTATTATAATTAATTTATTTTTTTGTTGTTAAATTTCAAAAGACCCATAGCAATCTCACAATTTCGCATTCTCGAAATTTTGTTATTTTTGGTAGGAGGAGAAGGGGTGTGAAGTGGGTCCATGTGGGATTAACCATCCTACAAATTTGACTATAGCCATTTTTCAATTTTTAGATTTTGGGCTTGGAAATTTAATTTAAAATAATAAATTGGAGTAAATTACCAAGATCTCGAAACGTGTTTTAGTCCATTGTATAATTTAGCCGGGTCATTTTGTAGGACCATTAAAAAAATGAAAAATAGTAAAAATTATCTAAGAGTTAAATATTTACAATGTTTGCCTATTTTAATTGTTGAAATTAAAATACTATATATTTATTTTACATTTTTAGTCCACGCGACAATAAATAATCAAATTTCAAAGGAGTGTCATTTACAAATCATTTGACCAAATGAGGCGAAACAAGTATCGATGGAAAGTTTGCTAAAAATTGAATTCAATGAAATGATAAAAATGGAAATCTGAAAAAAATAAAAATGGAAAAAATTGCAAGATGATTAACTTAATGAAAATCATAAAAGGTGCTTAGCCAAAAATTAATAGAAAGAGTCCCCATTATTTGAAGTACATAAATCAAAAATTGGGGGGGTGGGTTTTGCTTTACCCCAAAAATGGTGACATGTGGGAGAAGAACCAGTTATCTCTGATTAAAGATAATGAATTTTAATTTACCCAAAAGTTAAAAATAATGGAAATAACGAAATCGTCTAATAGTAAAACATTTCCATAGGTTCCACATAAATAGATTAAGAAATATGAGTTTGTAAGGATAAGTACTTAAAACAGACTCGAGTAAAAGTGATGAATTCGAATTTGGGAAAATTTTGTTTTAAAACTACCTCATATGAAAAATAGAAGAAAGTAGAGATAGGAGTTTTTCATAAAGCATATATCCATTTTATGTTTGTCTCTGAGATTGCTTCACTGCCAGCGAGCCTAAACAATACCCCGATGAAGTTGTCTTTTATACCATACAAGCCTAGTCCCACTGCCAGCGAGCGTCCATAGCCCCAACAGGTGTACTTGTATTTCTCATGCTTCCTCTTTTAATCACTCTTTTGATAAGCGCATTTGCAAGTTTTTAGTTTATGATTTATTTGAGTTAAAGAGGTGGGATGGTAATAGAGATTTATGTTTAATGGACATAATACTTTCATAATGTTTACTCCAAATTTTTTCCCTAGAACTATCAATCAGAGGATTTTATGTGGAGGGGTGGGAGAGATTCATTGTATTAAAATCAAATCAATTCTTTCCTTGGAAAAGTAAACTCAATCACTTAGAAAGGATGTGTGTTCCTCCATGAAAAATATTTAAAGCAATATGGCTTTATGATTTCATAAAGATATATCTTTAATGATAAATGAATTTCACTTAAATGGATAAAGTAAAACTTTTCCCATGTATGTCAACAACTATAAGGTAAGAAAATATACTTTCACATAAATCATGGCAAAGTCACCAAAATTAAATCAAAATTGAAAGAAAAAAGGAAAATAATTATTAAACTAAAGTAAGAAAAGAAATGAACGAATGAAAAAATAAAAATGAAGAAAGCAAAAAACTAAAAGAAAAACAAAATTTAAAATATAAACTACAACAAGACCGCTTATTGGAGAGTTTTAAGAAATGAGGTTCTCAAAATGTAGAGGGTGAATAGTCGTGATGATAGATAATACGTTGAATGAGAAGTCTTCGTCTGTTGCAAATTTTCCTTCTTCAAAGTAAAACTTGAATAAAAGCATTTTAACTATTTTCTAATAAAAATAATGCTTAAAGAAATAAACTACAAGTCTAGAAACTTCCCAATTTATCTGATTCGATGAAGATCATTACTGTTTCTTTCAAGAATCTCAAATAGAAAAAGAAAATGAATTTTTGAAAACTGATCTGGTAGAGGTGCGAAAGGTTCATGAATACCTGTAAAAAACAGAATTTGAGATCAGCAAAAACTAAAACAAAAAGTAAAGAAATGAAAATGAATGAAAGTGGGCATATAAAACTTAGAATTGTATTTCATCTTACCTTAAAGGTATCATTTTCTCCAACAAAAGATAACTTCTTCCTTTAATTAGAATTAAAAGAATGAAGAAGTTATATTGACCCAAAATCATTATTTATTAAATCTAAAGTAAAACAAGCATGAAAATAAAAGAAATTAATGTTTCATGTTCAAAAAATAAAAAATAAATCAAATCCATCAGAAATGAGAATTAAGATATGCTTCTTTATGAATTGCAGCGATTAATGTTCTCTTTGCTTCTTCCATTCTAAATTTATATTAGTCCCTTAATATTGAGGTTGATTCAAAATCCAAAAATAATATAGCAATTATGTATATAAAGAGGATTTGAATATCTATATGATAAATATGGAGAGAAATACCAAAATAAAAATATGAATTAACCATCATTATAGGTCAGTGCCTTGCCGAATGTTTCGAATCGCGAGTTTCTTTGTCATGCATAATCTTAATAGTTGTGACTTCCACCTTTGCCAATATGAGATTGAATGTTACACAATAGTTAAAAACAATGGCATAGAGGCATATATCGACGTCTATCACATCATAATATCTTAGGATAAAGCCTCATTTCAGTTTTGTGATGTGATATAATTGTTTCGATCTAAAATTTTCGATATGAGCATGTGCGATGGGAAACTACGATGGAGAGGATGCGATATCACAGAATAGTCATATCGAATATCAAATTTGTGAATGAAATGAAATACCAATAGTATTCTAGCAATAACAAAATGCGATAGAAGACATGGCTCATTGGTGGGACCGATTTTGGACTTTATAAGAAATCGTCAATCGGAATATTTGAGTACAGGATGTAACATCATTAATACACTGACGTGCGATGAAGAAAAAACTCGATAGTTTTATTATGTGGATTTAATTTCATATCAGAACTGGGACATCGGAAATTTAAAAAATATGCCCCAACCAAACTTGCGATTTATGAACGGACGCGATATCTTTCAGAACTAAATTTAAATGTCGTATTGGGTCTGAGGTTGTGTGGACATCGCAATTTTTGGTGAAGAAATTTATCCGATAATGAATGAGAAAGAATATCGGAATACTTGCATCGGAGGTTTCTTATCGGGAAATGGTAAGCCCTGCCTCTGATTAAATATTTCGATACAGATGATGTGATATCGGAAGGAAGAGCTCTTCAAAGATCGGAAGGAATGAGAATATTGAGAGATTGGAAATATTTGGAACATATTAATTTGAGAACGCCCGATATGTGAGTTGATATATTATGACATGCCATATATGGGGCTAATGATTTCTTGAAGTATTTAATTAAAAAAGAAAGACACTAATTTAATTTTGCTTTAAAATCAATAACCCTTTAATGATTTAATTAACTGTCGGAATATCTGATTGAAAGTAATCTTATCATAAATTTATTATGAAGAGATTTATGAAATATAATGGTCTAATATGATTCCTCCGACAATTTATTAATACTTATCAGGATTTAAATGAATAAAAGAAAAATTAGATAATCCTCAAATTTATGTGAAATCATAAATACTTCCCTGAACATGTCGCGGATTTGAAGAGATCTGGATGCTTTTTTATCTCAGATCTATACAATCAAATGAATCAAAACCTAGAAACAAAACAAAATAGAAATATGAGACAACTTTTGAAAAGTAAAACAAACAATAGATGATGGTGAACATGAAAACACATATCTGGAATAATTTTGATTGTAAGTTTCCCTCATGAATCTTCAAGTTCTCCCAAATATTCTCAAAATTTGTGTAAGTTCGACATGACCTACTTATTTAATCTAAAACGATAAGTAAATATTGGCAAGTAATTATTTTTTGAATTGCATCCTTTCCAATTTTACAAAAGTGGTAAAAATGAGCTCTTCAGAAGTACTCATGAATTGAAGATTTCCAAAATTTAGCTATTCTCTGAAATTTCTTCATATATGATTTTAAAGCAATCTTGTCAATGTGGCAGAGTTCTGCAAAAAGAAAGATAATCAAGGAATTCATAGGCTTTCGATACGTTTTAAGCCACTTTGCTAGCAAATGAAAGAGATGCCAAGAAAAAGTCAGATTCATTACTTGCTTATTAAAAATCTGAATAATAAGATAAATGAAAATGGAAAAGAAAATTAATCTATTCATATTTCTAACTTAATGAATGAAATATGACTAGGTATAGTCATACTTCCAATATAACCATTCTCTCATTTTAGTTCCTGCATGTATGTACATGTCGAATTTTAGTAACAAAAATATGATTACATGAATAAAAATAAATTTGAATCTAGCATGTACACAAATTTCTAATCTATTTACAGAAAACAACTTATTTATAACTACCTTCTCTTGAAATATCATTTCCAATTGAATTTCGATTGGATCATAAAAATCTAGATGGGTTTCCATCAATGCTTGGAAGGGATTCAAAAGTGAAGATGATGGGCCATATTGTGGATATGAAATTTTAGACTTAGTGGTCTACATGATTTTGTTAGTGTTATTTGCAAGTGTTAAATTATTAACAATCTTTTGTGAAAGAAAACTTTTCAAATATTTTTCAAATGGGTCAATGAAAAACGGATGGAAGTCTGATAGATCCAATGGAAGATTATTAATTGAATTAAATTGTTGGTCATATTGTAAAAATTCACTCTCTTGTTGGCACTGCTTTTGAAAAAGAAAGAAGTGATTGATAAGAAATGAACATTTGTGGGAATTACAAAATTAATATCTCTTGATGTTTATGATAATTATGTAAAACTTCATTTTCCCATTGAGGCAATAATCAATTGAGTGTTTAATATTGAGCTTCTCAATATGCCAGCACAAAGTATTTAAAAATTTAAGACTAAAAACATAAAACAAATCTGAATTTAAACAAAATAAATGACAGAATAATAACAAAATTGAATCATAGTTTACAGTAGTGTTGCAATTATTATTACAACACAATTGGGATTGATTTAAAACAATTCCCTTTTCATAATAATTGGTTAGACTAATAAAATAAGAATGATTATTGATACCAACTTGTGAATTCGAGAGAGGGTATGACTCTGAATGGGAATGCGAGCTTGATCGTCATATAAATCATAGATTGGAATGGTTTCTTGAATGCTGAAATCATGAGTATGGTTAAATGTTTGAAAATGATAACTCTTTGAAGTAATTTCTGAATCATATTATTCATTATTTTCACATGTGATTAGACTTTTATCATGAAGATTCAATTGTAAAGAAGACAAATCAATATCCTCAATGTCAAAGTAGCTATCATAAATTACCTCATGACATTCATTATAATTCTCTTCAATCTCACCTAATGTATCAAAACAAGAAGGAATATTGAGCTCATGTTCATTAATGCCAGAAGATGATCAATAATTAATTATCTATCTTGATAAAAACTAATAGGAAATTCATTTAGATTAGCCTCTCTATTTTCTGAAATATCTTTAAAGTGAAGAGAGGATAATTTTTTATTAGAAAAATTATCGGGATAAAAGGAAAAATATGAATATGAAACAATGCATTTGAAAACATCTCTCTTTGAGAACTCTTGTGCATTTTCTTTATTGCAAATTTCAGATTTAAGATCATTTACTTGGCTAATTTTGATTTCTTAAAGAATGTTGTTTTGTTGTTCTAATTTTGTCTTTTTCTCATCATAAAATAATTCAGAAATTTGTACAGCAAATTGTGGATTATTAGAAATTTCAATTGTTGCTTGTACTTGCTGATTTATGCTTTGATTTTCTCATTCTAATGCACACTAATTTTCAGATTTCAATGTTGTATCTTCTTCAAGATTGCTTCTAATATCTTCTTGCAGTTGATTAGTGAAATTTTCCAAGATTTTTTATTGAGATTCATTGACATGTGAAGGTGTACCTTTATCTTTATCAATACTTTAGGAAGTGTGCACTAATTGAAGGAATTGATCATACAAACTAGAGGCCACTTCATCATCATTTTTTTGTACCTCCATATTAGAATTCTCAATTATGTCAATGAAATTAGAAAGAGATTGATCAAAGCTTGAAATAATTTCACATGGATTATAAATGGAAGGAAGAGAGGAAATATGTTCAAACCAATCTAATAATTCTTCTTTCGAAGGTTTATCTTCAATTTTAAATTTTAAACAATTTAAATGAAACCTGATGGTAAAATCAATTAAAGACCCATCTTCAAACCTTCGTAGATCTTCAAAACAATCATCGTAGATATATCTATCAAATTTACAAAATAACATTGTAATAAATTGATTCGAATTGTGAATTGAGGCAACTGGAAGTGATTGACACCAGCTTTTAGAATTTTGCTAAGAATGTAAGAGTAAAAATCATGCATAAAATACCTTCATCAACTCCTTGAAAAATAGAATTTGAAAAATTTTGAAGAAATTGAAAGACATGATTAAATTCAGAAGTATTCCTCTTACCATTAAAATTTACCTAAGACAAGAGTCCTACTATTTCTGGTGGAGTATTGGAACATGCACATCCAGAAATACAATTCCAAATTAGAATTTTTAGAGGAGTCATTGTAAATAAAATAAAATGTTAGAATACAAAGACTCCAATAGACAACAAGTTTCAGGCCCTCCTTCTAGCGCCAAAGAGTGCAGGCACAAGAGGTCATTTCTGCCAACAACATGGGTGATGACCACCTAGTCGGGACCTTAAAAAAATGGTTTCATTTACGAGCCTTTGGAATGGTGGCTACTGAATAGTTTATTAAATTGATTAACACTATAATATCAAATGAAAAGCTTAAAATGTAACACCATCACGATTGAAGAGAACATGGGTCCCGTTTGTCTTGCTTATCAGGCAAGAAAGTGATCCTTAAGCTAATTTGGGCTTAAGAAAGCCACAACTGACGTTTTGCCTCTTTGGGAAGAGAAATTCTAGCAATGTAGAAATTAATATAAATGCAAAATTATTCTAAAATGCAAGAAAAACAAATTATCCTAATCCTATCTCAATTAGGCAGATATAAATCTATTAGCAGAAATAAAGAGATATTTTAAATGATTGAGATTTAAATATGTCTAGCTTATAATGAATATCAAGCGAATGAAGAAGTTCAATTAACCAATATTATGTATACCGAAACACATCCTATTCAGAGACCTCTTAAAATAATCGACCAACAACATTCAGGAAATAGTTCAAAAAAATGATATTGCTTATTAAATCAATAATTTGAATAATTAAACAATAATATGCGGAAAAAGTTCACAACATAAGATTATTTATTTAATCAATATTAAAAGACAGATTTCTGAGTAAATAGTTACTCAGACATCAGAAATAAACCCATAAGAGCAGAGATAGATAATAACATGTAATTGAGGTGAATTACTCATACCAACAAAAGTGCGCAAATATGAATAAAATGACACATTTATGCTATCATAAAATGAAACTAGTATTTAAAACAATAATATTATAAATATCAATTTATTGAAACCATTTATCTGACTCTGGTCTCCAATCAGTCCTTTACAAATCTTGAATTTATGCTTTTAAATCAAGAGTTGTAGAAGTACATACTCTGTTCTCCATACAAAATTCAGAATGCAAAAGAAAAATCCTCAATAATCCCCCAAATCTGAATTTTCTCTCCTCTACCCTACACCTCTAAATCCTCTAGACAATAGTGCCATCAAGAATTCCAGAATTGCAGAGAAGAGGAGCCCCCTATTACATTCTACAATCTATTATTTATAATATTTACAAAATAATTCTTTAATAGAAAGTTTGTTGAAGACTGGTTCTGATCAATCAATTTCTTTTGGCTCAAAATCATATTCTTCAGTAGCTGGAGCATTATCATTGATTGATATCGTCTTTTCCTCATCTCTTTAACAGTTTTCCTGCAAAAAAAAATTAAAATGCAAAAATAAAATCAAAATGTCAAATCTGGAATTAAAATAAATCCAATCAAAACTTAATTAAATAAATAAATGAAAAGGAAATATAAGTTTTCTATTGATACATTTTATAATATAATTGGTCAATGATATCATTGACGAATGGATCTACACTCAGAAGAAGCTTTGGGAAAATTAAAATGCAGAAAATAAAACTCAAAAAAATAGTTTTGTTTAAAAATTCAGAGCTTGATCTTTTGCTAAATTTTAAGCCCAATAAATGATCAAATTTAGAAATGAAACCACTTTAGGAATAATCTCCATGATTTTATCTATCCAATGAACCATCATGGGCCACATTTGGCCAAATAAAACTCAATATATGAGCTTCCAAAGTTGGTATATTAAAATTGCCAGAATTCTCGAAAGTATGTTGCTTGGGCTAAAAATCCAAATTTTGAATTAAAAGACTAATCCTAAATTATATTACAATTATCTATTAATTAATACTAATTCATTATGGAATTGTCTTTATTGTGAATTTTTGAAGTTTCAGTTACCGGAATCCGGTGAAAAATTTTGAGGTAAAATCTTGGTTTTTGTTATTCAAACTGGTTTTTGACTCTATATATGGATTCAACACCCTCAAAAACCTCTAGGGCACTTCGATTGTGCAAAGTTAGCAATCAAACTTCTCTTTTCAATAAATTCCTGCCGAAATTTAGAGAAATTACACTGTAAAAAGTCACCGTAAAAGCCTTCAAAAAGTCACACTAAAGACTACTCGATTCGTTATAATAATCTTTTTAATCTTAATTTATTATACACAAAAATAAATTTATAAAATAAATTATTTGAAAGTTATTTAAAATATAAACATATTATATTAATATTATAATTTAATTATATTAAAATTATAATAAAACTATAATATTTTTTATATTTTAAAAAACTTAAAATTATTAAAACACAATCATATTCGTGAGGTCTTATGGAGGAGGGAGGAGAGTATGGAGTGGAGTGATAAGGAGTGGAGGGTGAGTGAGGTGGAGGTACGAGAGTTATAAGGTGAAAAAAACTTTGCATAAAACTTAAAACCCTTCACATTTTCTTGATCGCAAATTTGTTTGCGAAATCATTTTGTTGATAATTTAAAATTGCGATATAAGATATGCGTAAAGAAAATTTTATTGTAATTTTTTATTATAATTATTTTTCTTTTTTGTTTTTAAATTTCAAAAGACTCGTAGCAATCTCGCAATTTCGCATTCTCGCAATTTTTCGATTTTTGGAAGGAAGAGAACGGATGTGAAGTGCGGCCCACGTTGGATTAACCAAATTGGACTATAGCTATTTTGCAATTTTGAAATTTCGGGCTTGGAAATTTATTTTAAAATAATAAATTGGAGTAAATTACCAAGATCTCGAAACGTGTTTTAGTCTATTGTACAATTTAGTTGGGTCATTTTGTAGCACTGTTAGTGAAAAAAAATGAAAAATAGTAAAAATTATCTAAGGGTTAAATATTTACAATGAATGACTATTTTAATTGCTGAAATTAAAATAATATATATTTATTTTACATTTTTAGTCTAGGCAACAATAAATGATCAAACTTCAAAGGAGTGTCATTTACAAACCAGTTAACCAAATGAGGCGAAACAAATATCGATGGAAAGCTTGCTAAAAATCGAATTCAATGAAATGATTATAAATAAATAAATAAATAAATAAATAATAAATTAAATTAAATTGCAAGATGATTAACTTAATTAAAATCATAAAAGGTGCTTAGAAAAAAATTAATAGCAAGGGTCCCCATTATTTGAAGTACAGAGTAAAAAATGGGGGGTTGTGTTTTACCACAACACAACCCAACCCAAAGCATCCTTAAAACGTATTACAGATGCATAAACATCAATATCATGAACTTAATTCAACTACTTAACTTAGACACGATCTATCTATTTATATTCGCCTAGCGCGCAAATACTATGGTCTCAAACCATGGTTTGAGGCTCACAGTTTACCCTTAAACCCATT